>CM046874.1:519955844-520142102 GCA_025667525.1 Glebionis coronaria | reverse complement strand
ATCGCTATTGTCGAAGTTTTATCATCATGAGATAAATTTTCAATAGACGTTGTATATAAGAAATAAGAAAGATTTTTATAGATTATAAGCTTATATATTTTTATTAAGTTTATTATAATCTGATGTTTATAATTTGTTAACAATGTATCAAGCATTTTATTTCACTTATCTTCAAAAAAAAATCTTGAAGCTAGCCGCCCATCGGGCGGGCCTTGAAGCTAGTATATATATATATATATATATATATATATATATATATATATATATATATATATATATATATATATATATATATATATATATATATATATATATACTAGTGTCGTAACCCGCCCAACGGGCGGGGTCGTTTTTTTTGTTTTTCCGGAAGGTTTATTCTTTGTTTATTTTTAGTTTATTGTATTTTTAACTTATCCTATATTATATTTTAGTTATAGTTTAAGCTTAATTAACGTTAAATTTATGGTAAAAATAGTTTTTTATACATTCTTAATTTAATCCAAATTTATATGAATTATTCTTATTATTTTAACTTCTTTAAAATACGAATAATATAATTTGTTTAACAATATGGATTTTTTAAAAGAAGTCTAAAAAGTATTTTTGTTTTTTATGTTTGTTGGCAGTTTGTTTGCTATTTTTATGTGTTGGACCACCCAGCAGACATGTTTTGCCTAAATTTATAAAGATTTATTTATATATTTATATGAGACACGTACATATATATTTTTTTAAAAATTATTTATTAAAGTATGTTTGTGACAGACAATTTATATATTATTTATGTTTGTTCTCTATGTGTTTGTTTTTTTTAATAAATTTAATTAAAGAAAGATTTCATATCTTTGGTGAATAAATTGTCATTTAAATTCATTGACCGACATATATCATCACATTTTCATCTGTTTCTTAAATCAAATACTATTCTTTCACTTTTCTTTGACCGGTATCTTTGGCATCCTCTGTTTGCAAAATCATATGTATAAAATTTTGGACATTTGTTAGGTTATGGCTAAGAATTATAGCCATAAGAAAAGTAGCCATAAGTGATAATACACATAATTTCATTTACGCGGCACCCACATGTAATTTTGGGTAAAAGTCATAGATACATCATGTACTATTTTAATGTGACCATTATATATTACGAATTTTTTTATGTCCTATATATATATTTTTATCACGTTAGATATTTGACCAAAAACCTTTGACTTTACCTTTGACCGGATACATGTTTGACTATATTTGACAAGAATTGCAATGTCAATTCATTTGACGATGGAAATCATTTGAAAAGTTAGTCCATTAATAAAAATTTGCAAAATTAGTCTAAATGTATAAGAATTATAAAAAAGTTAAAATTTTTGAAAAAAAACTATTTTTTCAGAAAATATATATTTTTTAAATCGAAAAAAAAGTTATAAAGAAACAAACTTTTTTCTTGGAAAAAATAATTTTTCAACTTTTATAAAAAAAATTATATTTTGTTTATTTTTTCCTTAGAATTTATTTATAAAGTTCAACAAAATAAAAAAAATTATAAAAAAATAACTTTTCAATTTTTCATAAACAAAATTTAATTTTTTTCTTCGAGTTTTTAAAAAGGTTAAAAATACTATAAGTTTTTTTCTGAATTTTTTTTGCAATTTTATTTAAAAATTTATTTTTTTGAAAAAAAAATATTTCATAATTTTTATGCATTTAGAATAACTTTGCAAATTTTAATTAATGGACTAACTTTGCAAATGATTTTCATCCTTATATGGATTGACATTGCAAGTCATTGTCCAAAAACTTTTGACTTTACCTTTGACCGGGGATATATGTTACCTGTTATAGCGCGCAAGTTTTATTACGTATATTATACATACAAAAATTAGTAGTGTATAATAATTGTATTTAGATAGTACATAATGTATTTATGGCTTTTACATGTATTTATTGCTTTTATATGTTGTTTTTCATATGTGAACGGGTGGCAGAGAGATGCATCCAATGAGATAATGAAAGTTTTAGCAAAATATCCACATGTTTTAATGAACAAATGAGATAGTATAAATCTAATATAGTATCTACTGTATCATTTTCATGACAATGATGAATTACCTTTACCAATAATGACCCACTAAACAATGTCCTTAATATATATAAATGAATTTCATATAACTATGTTTTGCCAAAGCAACTGTGTTGGAAAATTTTATTTCATATGAAGCTTGACATCAACACTTGCAACTTTTAATGAAGTGATTTAGTGATGTAAAATTGTAAATTAACGAACCGGTCCCACTTGTCGTTTCTTTATCCATGAATGTAGATATTAATGTTATTAAGCTATTGACTTAGCTTCACTTCTACATTCAGACCTGCAAATAACATAGGCACATTTACTATTTATAAACAAAAAATCTCAAAATAGCTAAGGTATGTCTTATGTAAGGTTTTCATCCTTTTACCATTTACCTAAATATGGGTTGATATGTACCTTTCAGTTGCATTATGCATTGGGTCATACTCAAACATAGTTGCATGAAAACGGGTCAAATGATCTTCTTCCCTAACACATGTCTTCCCATTCAATTTCTTAGCTTGCTCCTATCATCTACAGCTTTTGCCCATTTTCTAATATGCAGTATGCACCTGTTCTATTTTTTTGTGAACTTTTCTTGCAATGCTTACATTTCTGTCGGCACTGAGCTACTATGCTCTTCATTAAGAGCATCTAAAAAATACATACTCATTCTACATGCTATATATTTTTGGTAGAACTTTGAGAAAGCACAAACCGAGTCTGACTACAGTACTTCAAGGATGAAAGATCGATTAAAATATCAAGACCTGTATATAATGATAAAGTTTTGTAGTGCACAAGAAGGATCAATTATGGTGGTTTCCAGGTGGTGTTACCCATTTTAAACATGGAGCTACTGAATACATTGAGAGGTATTTTCAATACTTTTTATGTTTATCTACTAATGAACATGTAAAAAAATTTAATCATATATCAAGCATCAAATCTTTTTTAATTTGACCATGTAAAAACAAAACAGACAAACTCTTTATTTGCCGACTCTTCTCCATTAATTTGTTAGATACAATCAATTTATACTATCATCTGAACATAATAAATGGGTCGCTATAATTTAGATGTATCTATTTTGATTATAATTTGTAGCGGAGATATAATTAATCCCATTCATAATAAATTAGTGGATGGTCACACCTGCAATTCATTTTTAGTACAAACTAAACGGCCAAGGCTGAATCCACACTCATGCATTTTTAGTTTAGTTCTGAATAAAGTTTGCAGTATAAATTATGCTTTAAACATTATAATGTAAAGTGTATTACCACTAATAATCTCAATTTGAGCTAAAATATTTATGGGCTTTTATCCAGTAGAAATATAGCAGCTTTCAACCTATTCCTGTGGATCCCTATGATCGTTAGACTCAATGGTTATGAACCATTATATCTAGGTTGATCATCATTCATATGATAACATAGCGGAAAAGAACAATGATCATGAACAAGGTGTTTGGACACAAAGAACACGAATTAAAACAATTGGGTTGCTTATTATATTAATAACAAACAACCACTAGACGTGTATACATTGAATCCCACGTCTAGTGCGACACACACTTTAGGTTTACATTGTGAATGAATGATATGAATAAAACCTAAGACTCTTGTTCCTTTTATAGTGGAAGGAACAGAATCTACAAGAGATAATATCAAATAAACATCTAAATATTCTATTTCTATAGATATATATTGAATATATTATTTAGAATATATCCAATATATTCCGTAAATAGAAATTCCATCAGCGCCGTAGACTTCTGTCAGCGTCCAAACATGGCGTGTCAGCGTCTAGCATGTTTTCTTCGTTTTGGAGTTTCTGCCACATCAACTCATATTAATTTTGACCCAACAATCTTCCCCTAGTTGATGTCGGCAAAACTCTTTGTATATCTCTTGTAAGTTGTACATGATCTTCAAATTGCTTCCCCTCAAGTGTAGCATGTATTTTCTTCCCCTTTTTGTCACATCAACAGGAAAGTAAACAATGTATGCAATGTTGAAGATTCTCCAAATGTAGG
Source organism: Glebionis coronaria (assembly GCA_025667525.1). NCBI lineage: Eukaryota > Viridiplantae > Streptophyta > Magnoliopsida > Asterales > Asteraceae > Glebionis > Glebionis coronaria. The sequence continues at coordinate 520,137,996 of CM046874.1, read as the reverse complement.
CTCTGGTAATGATCTTGAAGAAAAATAAATAAAGTATTCTTGATGTAGAAGTAAAATAACCCAATCTTATGTTCCATGTCTTGTTTATCCATGTGATAAAGAACTTATACTCTTGCTACAAAGCATAAGTAGACCTCGATCTCTTGCCAATATTCTCATCCTATGTGAGACACTGAGCACGATAATGTAACTCCTTCAAGTGTTATGACAAGTCTTCATCACCAACCATGTAAGCACGAACAAGTTACCTTGAAAGTTAGTTGTCATGCTAATTATTTTCAAGATATGATAGAACATAAACTCGCGCAAATCTTCTTCAATCATCAATCTTACCATAAGAATTCTTCCCCTTAAGCTAACATTTCTTCATGATGAATTTTAATGGAATAACACCTTCATACCATATGTAAAAGCCAGTTATGGATAACTCTTTCGCAAGGCTATCCCGATTACATAGTTTAAAATATCCATCAAATTCCACGAATAATTGCTAACTCGCGTTAAAATCATTAATCCATTTAAAAATATCCGAGCCATAAATATCAACTTGATATTCTAAATAAAACGGAGATTCCATGTACCTTCGTGTGTATAATCCTCCTTTTTGTGTGCTTAAAACGTACCTTTTTTCTCAAACAGCAGCAAGCAGTGTGTTACCCGAGATCTTCCTTTGTCCAATATCCGTCCATGTGTATTGCCCGATATCGGACAACACGTATCAGCGTTTGAAACACATATCTCGGACAACACTGTCAACGCTGTCAACGTTGACTTATTCCTGTCAGCGTCAAATTCCTTCCTGTCAGCGTCAATACAACCCTTGTCAGCGTTGCACCAAAAATCAAATAATAGGACTACGTCCTTTGTCCTTAAATGACGCATGATTTGCTTTCGACATTGCCTTCTTCCAACCGTGTGAAAGCTAATATCTTCCACCAATTAGAATGAAGTAACCGTGTGAACATAAATGTTTTCTACCAATAAGAATGAATTCTCCATGTGAACACATAATTGAACTCACGTCACTTCTTGACAAATTGAATGTAGAATATATGACCTTTCTTTAAAAACACGTTATGACAAAACGTGTCATCCAATCACAACTTACTAACCGTGTGAACACAAAATCTTTCCTCCAATTAAAATCCTAGAACCGTGTGAACACACATTGTTTACCTTAAATCAAGCATTCATATGTCCACCAATAGGAAGTCGTACACCGTGTGAACACAATATCATCAACCAATAAGAATTGAGAGGCTCACGGGAATACAATAGAAGAGCATGTAGAGGATCAAAGCTTTAGATAACAAATATTAGGGTTTTGGCCGTGTGAATTCATGCTAGATCTAACGCAGATCGTGTGAACAGAATCTTGAATCATGAATAACCAATCAAGAGCTATCATCACATGAACAAATAGAAACACAATCGATTAAGCTTTTGCTTTTCTTTCATGCTATTACAGCCACGAACATATGTACCAATCTGTTCACTTAATAACTGATCTAGGGTTTTCAAATCAAACCCTAAAAATGAGTACCATTATAGCAGCCAACTTCGACCACGAATATCTTTTTCAAGAAAGCTCAGATCAAAGATTCCTTCGGTGAGATCCTAGACACAAGTGCCAAGAACCTACATTTGAACTGTGTGGGATAAGAGAGAAGCCAATTGAAATCATTTATGGGTCAAATTTTCCACCTCTTAATTAAACAGACATCTAAAGACCCTTAAGGATAACATCGCTGTTGCAAGAAAGCAGGTAATTCTTTGCATTAGAACATCAGCAAGAAAGACAATATGGTAGTTTACTGAAGTACAAATACCGAATACCCAAATAGCTTTGTAAAATAAAGGGTTGTTTGTTGATAGTTCAATCACTTTCAGGGCATTCGTTACCTAATCTGTTGGAACTAAACAGCCCTCGTTTAAAATCGAGAAATTTCCAAGGCTTTATTTTACGTCCTTGTTAAAGACTGTACTACTTTATAATTCAATTAACAAAATACAACTATTATGCTCATTAGATCCATACCTAAAAGAGCCGTAAATGCAGCCAGGTCAGAAGCTGGTTAGCACCTCATGGCCCAGTCCGTTTTCTGTCCTCCAGGTGCTCTGCCTCTGTAGAACGCTAGTGTCTTCTTCATCCCAAGATGCTTACTGGTTGTATAACATAGAAGTCCCAGCTTTGTCACCGTAAACCAAATCCATTCAAACCATCAATTTCTTCAAAAACTAAGAACCTCCTGAAAATAAGTAACCTGTAATCATTTTCTTCGTAAGCCCACTAAATAAGCGATACAAACAAATAATATCAATTTTGCACATGTAGTCTGATTTAAAACATGTTCTGTTTGATAAACTTGCTGGTAAATTTCTCCTCCTTTTTTTATAGGATGATGGTCCTAAGGCTGGTCAATCCTCACGCACAGGTGGTGCTGGTGGTCCCCCGACTTGTTCGCTCTTAAGGTTGGATGCTCCCTCTACTGTTCTGTTTGTTTTATCACAAAAAAATACAAAAAATATGTATAGATATATGTTGCTAAACCTTTTTACAAATCTGAGTTGTTGCACCCTTGGTTTGAGCCCACATCAAAGAGTTCGGCTTCAAACCTTGTTCAATGTTTTCGCTTTTGCTGCAGAAAAAAATAACGCAAAGGCGCTTCCTTACCATCCAGTACTGTGATAAGAATGAAAATGAAGTTGATAAGAATGAAAACGAATATGACACGAAATAAAATGAAGATGAATAAGAAAGTGAAGAGGAAACACATTCACCTGGTTTTGCGCCTTGAGCAATTCTGATTTGTATCGGATCAACAAGCACTATAAATGTTCGAGTCACACCAAAATGCCTCGAAGCAACCTGAAAAGATACAGATTCTAAGTATTTCGGCGTGTAATGATTTAAGAGAAAAATTACATGTCTTTTGCATTTATTGATTCGTATCTAACATTTTTTGGGACACCATTATCGTCAACATCTTCTTCCATCAGATTCAGAGCTACTGAGGTTTGAGAGACAGGCCTATGTTTCTTCTTTCTTGACTTGAATCTACAATTAGCCAACATATTGGATCAGCCACATATAAGCTACTACACTGAACTTCTCAAATGTTAACGTTGCTACTAACAATGAGTTGCTACTTTGGTGTATCACCGTGACCTAAAGAGTAAAAAGCTTCCAAGGAGATAAGATCTAGTGTTGCCATTTTCGTCTTTACATGACCATTGAGACAAAAACGTTTATTTGATCACCAAGTACAACAACACACATGGTGAAAGAGAATCTGAACAAAAATAGCAGGGCCATCTTGTTTCTCTTATCGTTAGTTGCAACCCATCCAAAAGCTTGTGTACCCAGTTTTGACCCGTAACCTGAAAACAACACCACCGTGACCTAATCATCAAAAAGCTCACAATACAGTAATAATTACCATATCATCAAAATAACGAAAAATCATAAAAATAAAGATTAATAGCATAAGACAGCCGCCCTGGGATTAGTCGGCTCGCAATGTAGAGTCGGAAACCTAGGTATACCAAAAAAACAATAGCATAAGACAGCGGGTTTGACTCACGTTGCATAACAACTGCAATTCCAGTGTCTCAAAGGGCACTAAGTAAGTGATTATCAGTGGCAAAGAGGCATATGTATGTTATTTGGTGGGATCTCGTGATTGCGACCACTTGTTCTGGTGATGGTAGGTTGGAAAGACCAGTCTGTATGTTTAGTCCCACATCCTCCTATAAAATTTAAGAATATTACTTATCACGTCCAGCTTTCTTTGCATCTTTCTTCTTTAGACTGGAAACATTCAGTATATGAGATGAAAACTTAATATTACATAAAGATAGAATTATGATGACAACAATAGTAAAATATTGCTTACTTCATGGTTGAAAATATTAAGTAACCTTATTTCATGCAATAGGTTTTTTTATCAAGTAAGCAAGATAGAGTGAGCATGATTCCAAATGGAAAGGCTAAACAACAAACTATACTTATTCCAATGGGATTATTTTTTTCAAAACATGGGGTGGTTTGGTTGTTTTTTTCTTTCAAAAAATGGTTGTTTCGTTTGCAATTTTGCTATCAAAATGAGTGTTTGGTTGATGCTTTTCCTATAAAAAAGGACTGTTTGGTTTGCTGTTAAACTGGGTGTTTGGTTTGTTTTCAAAAAGGATATCTGGTTGATGCTTTTCCGATAAAAAAATGACAATTTGATTTGCTGTTAAACTAGATGTTTGGCTATTTATTTTTCTGTCATAAAAGGTTGTTCGGTTGCTTATTTCTTTTGTCAAAATGGCTGGCTGGTTTGTTGTCAAAAGAGATATTTGGTTTTCTGTCAAAAGGGCTGGTTGGTTTCCATGATTCCATTATCGTGCTGTTAAGTCAAAACTGGCTATAACACCTAAGCCTTCCAAAGTAAAGTTCATGTTCAATATTAGGTTTAAAGTATGCTTTTTACAACTCAGGTGAGTAAAACACAAAATGCTTTTATGGACCTGTATATACAAAACTACAAAAGCTCTATAGAAGCAACACCCAAATTCTCTCAATTGGATCCGATTCTTTGTGGATTTACACCAACCCAAGTGTGGTACGTTCTTTGTAACACGATTCGGAATATTGGTTGTATACAACAGAATCAAGTGGGGCCTTTGGTCATGTAATCCCTATTGGTCTCATGAAATAATAACTATTTGGTGAAGTGGAACAAAACAGACTTACCATTACCAAGTGCCCTGGTGGTACCAACTGATCAAGGAAATATAGATGTGAAAGTTAATAAACCAAAATTTAGAACCACGAGATACCTTTTCTTTTTGTGCTCTTCTTTTCCCCATGAATTTACTTCTTCCTTTTCCTTTTCCTTCTGTTTTCTATACATAAGTTTCTTTGCAAATATTTCCTTAGCTGCTTTCTGAATCAGATCATAAAACGTCTTTGGAGTTTCAGATGACGTTGTCACAACAATAACAATAATTAAGAGAAGATGGCAATAGTTAATAAAGTTCTTAGCATCATTGGTAGCTAGGAGAAAATAAATGCTTGTGCACATGCCTGTGTTAATACCTGATAATTGTTGTCTTTAGAGGCGCAATGGTGTCATTTATCTGACTCTAAGCCAATTCTATAAACGTAATTGATCTTAAACTGATATAGCAGACGATGAGCATCTCTTCCGTAAAAAACATGGTCTTTGGAGTTTCAGATGACGTTGTCACAACAATAACAATAATTAAGAGAAGATGACAATAGTTAATAAAGTTGTTAGCATCATTGGTAGCTAGGAGAAAATAAATGCTTGCGCCCATACCTGTGCTAATACCTGATAATTGTTGTCTTTGGAGGCGTCATGGCGTCATTTATCTGACTCTAAGCCAATTATATAAACGTAATTGCTCTTAAACGGATATAGCAGACGATGAGCATCTCTTCCGTAAAAAACATGTCACTCCCTTCAGCTTTAGTCACCACGCTTGCTGCAGCTAGAACATACATGGACTGCATGAGTTTTGACATTTGATAATAGAGTGTTCGGAAAACTCATGTGTTTTAAGAAAATACGCTACAACGCCATTTGCTCACCTCTACAAACTAAGTGAACCGGTTTAAAAATTATTTTAATTAGGTAATGTTTAACCTTGTCGGCAGGATCTGGTGTCAACTCATTGGTAGTTGGGTCATCAATTATCAGAATCTAGGCCTAAGTTGAAGGCAACCCCTTTAATGTCATCTACTTTGGATGATACTTCAATATTTTTCATAACATAAAAGGATAGGTCAGTTGTGACACGCGAGAAAAAAACAAAGATCAAGCTTGTATATATGTTATTTAATGAATAATAATTTTAACACTCTTATAAAGTCATAATTAAAACCAGCTCAAAACAAGAAAGAAAACATACAATATAAACAATGTACTTGTCACTCTTTAGTATAGATATTATACAATATCTTATAAATTTCACGTGTTTGTTTCGTTTTTGCAATATAAACAATCTTATGAGTTGTTTAAACATACAGCTGCCAATGTTTCAATACCTATCACCGCTACTAAAATTCCTTATCAGTTGAAGTCCCATGAGTAAGAAAAACGTTCACGACAGGCACTACAAGAAAGAGACATGTTGCAGGTTGTACCATTTGGTCCTTCACTTAGACATTTTACTTTGGAAAGGGGAGACTGCAGTTGCTTCACCTACCCCAGCTTGGTCCACTGATTCAGGAAAGCTTTCTAAGCGAACATCTCTGAGGGAGACCTGCTGAAACTCCCATTTCCGTGTTTCCTGCATTAAAGGGAAATAGGGACGTTTCTACTCAACGTTCAGAGGCAATGGACTTCAGAGGTTGGTGCAAAAATGAATGTCTCAGGTTTATTGGAACAAAAGGTATTGCAAAATCTAGACTAATGTGCTCATTTTGATTTGTGTTACTGCTAGACGGTAAACTATTTTATAATTTGTCATGATATGGCATAATATGTCTGTAAAAGAAGTACTCCTTACATTTAGGTATGTTGATTATTGATATGAATGTACTTATGTACACTAACATATTAGATTTATTATTATTTTTGCAGTCAATGGCAACCTATTTTTGTTATGTTATGGCTGCAATTTGTGGAAATACTGCTGGTGCAGGTTAGTTAGTTGCATGTTTTTAATGATCAAGCTCTTTATTTTTCACATTCAAACAAAGTCATGGAAAAGCCTCACAAGATTCTAATGTTTCTAAAGTCGGGGCTGGTGTTGAAACTATAGTAAAGCAAAGTATATTATATCCAAGTCATGCTATGTTCTTTTATAAATCTCAGATATAATGATAACCGCATGTCATCACAAATTAAAGTCAGAATACAACTATTGTTGCAACGATAATTTGATTTAACCTGCAAAACAAAACAAAAAAACATTGTTTCATATTAGGGTTCGAAAAGAAGGAGGGTACCTATTTGTACGCGCTTAATTAACCTGCAAAAAAGAAAAAAAAAACACAAACATAATTGAAACTACCAGTTAGGGTTTTAGTTAGATGGTTTTATTAAAAATTTGTTTTATAGAAGCCTATGTACAAGTCCAACGCAAGCCCAACTAAAGGATCTTTAAATATATAGGTTTGCAATGTTATAATTAAATCTATGCATAGCTCAGTTGGTACGTTGAGGAGTCCTATGTTTTGAGGAAGGAGACCAGGGTTCGAATCTTGTTAGTGGCACTTTTTGACATAAAACGGTTTGACCCGTTTCATGACCGACCATGTCCAAATAAAGCCTGACCCGTTCATATGAGGTCTGACCCAGTTCAACCCGATCGACCAAGCATTGAACCGGACAGGTCAAGACCTTCAAAACGCAGTTTTCAAAACTGCGTTTCCAAAACGCGATTTTCAAAATGGTATGATTTCAAATCTTAATTTCGTGGAATTTAGAGATTTTCTAGGAAATTCTGAAATACTATTGGCTAAAAGATGTTATCGGGATAAGACTGGATTAAAACTGTGGTTTCAAATCATAATTATACCTATATATAATATATATATATATATATATATATATATATATATATATATATATATATATATATATATATATATATATATATATATATATATATATATATATATATATATATATATATAGATTTGCGTTCAAGTAAGAACCGTCTTTAAAATAAAAACAATAGGAACCAATAAAAAGCAAACAAGTGGCATTTCTAATGCAAACATTGATATTTGTAATTATATTCAAAATTAAGTATCTAATTAAACATAAAGGGTAGTTTAGACAAATAGATATTCTCATAAAATGCCTAACCAATCCTAATTGAATTGCTTTAAACTAACGGACGTTATATTCATTCATTGACTACAAATTCATAGCATATTTTCCTATGCAATCTGGTCCACTAAACTTTAATTTTACACGTTTAATTCAAAGCCTTTTGTTATATTATTTTTATCGAAACGATCTTTTTGATAAGTTTTTAATTGAACCGAGTAGAATTTTGATGATACGTATCACTTAGTTTTGCATAATTGGCATACGTATCACTTGGGTCTTTTTTTATTTGAACCGAGTAAAAATGTTTTATAAATCGTGTGTCATATAAATGTGTCATAAAATTAAGTAGCATTATAAATGTATTATAAAGATAAGTGTTTTAAAAGACTTAATTTATCACTAAAATTTTATATCGTCAAAAATGTATCAAAATAATATAATGTGTCAATATAAATATGTCAAGAAAAGTTGCGCTAAATATAATGTGTCATTACAAGCGTACTAAAATTTTGTATTGATCCTATAAAAATGTACATACACTTTAATTTGTCAATAAAAATATTTTAATGTGATATTGTAAATAATTATAGGTACGAATGATCAAATATGTAGATGACGTACTAAATAGATGTGTGTATCATATTTTATGATGTAATATGAAACAGCTCTTAAATACAGGAAGAAAATGAATATAAAATCTAAATATACTACAAAGTTTCAAATTGTAAACATGACTTGATAAAAAAATATCGGAAGAAAACTAATACACTTTTAGTGACACAATTATTTTTATAAACATTTTCAGTGACACATTATGTTTCTTGACAATTTCTTTACACGTTTAATTTTTACGCATTTCTAGTGACACATATTTATTTGTGTACGTATCGGTTTCATTGCGTGCCAATATCTAACAAGAATTATGTATGAATCGTTTTAGTTATAATAATTTTTTTGATCAATTATAATGCACGTCTTTCAATTTTGTTTCTATACGTATTATTTAGAAAATCAATTTCGTATTATTGGCTCTTTAAAAACTTGTATGTGCATTGGGTTGACTACAAAGTAAAGGTAAATGACAATATTTAAAAAAGTAAAAATCTGCATCTTGGCGTTTAATGGTAAGAAACAAATATATCTTAAACATTAAAATACTAAATTCATCTAGGAAGAACGGAAAGCTAGGAAAAACGTGTGAAGGGTAGGATGAATTTGTATAAATCAACTTAATTACGAAAATGCCATCTAACTAAATTAATCAATGGATATTTTTTTTAATGTATCCGACGGTTCAGATTGGTTCTTATTGTTTTTACTTTAAGCATGGTCACTACAATAACAGCACTCTATATATATATATATATATATATATATATATATATATATATATATATATATATATATATATATATATATATATATATATATATATATATATATATATATATATACTAGCGTCGTAACCCGCCCAACGGGCGGGGTCGTTTTTTTCTTGTTGGGGAGGATTTGTTATTTGTGTCTTTTTGTGTTTTTAGTTTATAATTTAATATTTAGTATATTTTTGTTATACTTTACGCTAAAATAGATTTTTCTAAAATAGGTTTTATATATAATTTAAAATGTATCATTCTTTTTTTATATATATTGTTTTGTGATTGGATATATTTTATTGAACTAATACGTAGTTCTTTGTTGTGTGTTGTGTTTTTTTTGTTCTTTTTTTGTTCTTTTTTGTTTTTTTAGTTTGTAATTTAATGTCTAAGTATATTTTTATTATAATTTACGCTAAAATAGGTTTTTCTTAAATATATTTTACATATAATTTAAAATGTATAATTTTTTTTTATATTGTTTTGTGATTGGATGTGTTTTATTGAACGAATACATTGTTTTTTTGTTGAATTTGTGTATGATTTTGTAATGATTTGTGTTAAATCGTACCTACAAATATCATCAAAATATCCTCTTAATAGACCAATAATACTAAAATATGCTAAATATAAGTAAAAATATGTGTTTTAAACTTTATTGAGTCCTGGAGGTACAAAGGATATAAAAGAAATTAAAAATGGTGATTTTCGGACGCGTTTTGTCGATGTTTACACGTTTTTTGAGATGCAAACGGGGTTTATATTTAACCAAGGGCACATCGTTGATAAGAGCACGAGATTACGATTCCAAAGGTACTTTCATTTTTTATTGGGGCCATTCGATGCATCTTTTATAGATCGAACAAGCCTATGTATTATATAAGCCCAACACAAGCCCAACTAATCTATCTTTAAATATATAGGTTTGCATGCTTATAATGAAAACCATGCATAGCACAGTTGGTAAACTGAGTGGTGGTAAGTTTTGAGGGAGGAGACCAAGGTTCAAATCTTGTTAGTGGCACTTTTTGCCATTAATTTGATTTAACAAAATATTCGACCCGTGACCCGTTGAACATGACCGGAGATCTGACCCGGTTCAATCCGGTTCACATCAGACCCGGCTCGGCCCAAGTTTGAACCGAACAGGACCGGTCTAGAACTGGCTCGACCCAAATATGAACCGGACCGGTTCACACAAGGCTCGACCCAGATATGAATCGGACCAGTCCTGACCCGGTTCGGCCCAGAATTGAACCGAACCACTCCAGGCCCATCTCGGCCCAAAACTTGAATTGGACCGGTCCATTACTCAAAACGCAGTTTAAAAACTGTGTTTTCAAAACGTGATTTTCAAAAAACTGCGATTTCAATCCCAAATTTCGTGGAATTTGGAGATTTTCTAGGAAATTCTGTAATACTATTGGCTAAAAGATGTGACTGGGATATGACTGGGATTAAAACTGTCGTTTCAAATCATAATTATACCTATATATATATATATATATATATATATATATATATATATATATATATATATATATATATATATATATATATATATATATATATATATATATATATATATATATATATATATATATATATATATATATATACACTAGCTTTTAGACCCGTCCGGTGGACGGGCTAGCTTTAAGTATATATATATTTTTAATGAAAACTGAATTTATGTGTGTTTGTAGTAGAAGTTTAGTATATATAGTGTTAGTTATGGCATTGATATTTTAATAATGTAGCATAGAATAGACAAAAATAACGTAGTTTAAAATATTTTATTTATTTAAGAATATTATGAGTTAATTGAATTCGTATATGTTAACGGTATGAATAAGTTTGTTACATAAATTTTTTTTAGAATTTTAATAATATTATATAAATATTTTATGTATTTTTGAATTTTATGAGGTAATAAATTTTGTATATGTTAATGTTATGAATAACGTTTTTACATTAATTTTTTTTGAAATAAATATTATTGTTGTGCATTTTTATAAAATTTTGTATTTAAGGCATTGTTTCACCATCCTTCCTTATATATTTTTATAGAATTTTGTATTTAAGGCATCATTTGTAATTCCTATATATATTTTCTAGAATTTTATATTTAAGGCATCATTTGTAATTCCTATTTTATTTTTGAAGCATTTTATGGAATCATTTTTATAGAATTTTGTATTTAAGGCATTGTTTCACCATCCTTCCTTATATATTTTTATATAATTTTGTATTTAAGGCATCATTTGTAATTGCCATAAATATTTTTATAGAATTTTGTATTTAAGGCATCATTTGTAATTCCTATTTTATTTTTGAAGCATTTTATGGAATCATTTTTATAAAATTTTGTATTTCAGGCATTATTTCACCATCCTTCCATATATATTTTTATAGAATTTTGTATTTAAGGCATCATTTGTTTCCTATCTATATTTTTATAGAATTTTGTATTTAAGGCATCATTTGTAATTTCTATTTTATTTTTGAAGCATTTTATGGAATCATTTTCATAGAATTTTGTATTTAAGGCATTGTTTCACCATCCCTCCTTTATATTTTTATAGAATTTGTATTTAAGGCATCATTTGTAATTCCTATATATTTTTAAAGAATTTTGTATTTAAAGCATCATTTGTAATTCCTATTTTATTTTTGAAGCATTTTATGGAATTAATTTTATAAAATCTTGTATCTAAGGCATTGTTTCACCATCCTTCCTTATATATTTTTATAGAATTTTGTATTTAAGGCATCATTTTTAATTCCTATATATATTTTGATAGAATTTAGTATTTAAGACATTATTTGTAATTCCTATTTTATTTTTGAAGCATTTTATAGAATCATTTTTATACAATTTTGTATTTAAGGCATTGTTGCACCATTTTTCCTTATATATTATTATAGAATTTTGTATTTAAGGCATCATTTGTAATTCCTATACATATTTATATAGAATTTTGTATTTAAGGCATCATGTGTAATTCCTATTTTATTTTTGAAGCATTTTATGGAATCATTTTTATAGAATTTTGTATTTAAAGCATTGTTTCACCATCCTTCCTTATATACTTTTATAGAAATTTTGAATTTAAAGCATCATTTGTAATTCCTATTTTCTTTTTGAAGCATTTATGGAAACCCTTTAATGAATTACATGTGTCATTTTTATAGAATTTTGTATTTAAGGAATTGTTTCACCATCCTTCCTATATAAGAGTTTTTGATATTTGATATATATATATAGAGAGAGGAGGGTTATTGTAAGATCAAATTTAAAATTGTAAAAATAAAAACTAAGTAATAACCATTGGATCTATTATTTTATGTTAGATGAGATTAAGAATTAATGAGTGGTATTTGTGTAATAAATTAATAACATTGAGGTTTTTAGATAGCATAATTTGGTCATTAAGTAGTTGTTTAATATGATGGTGAGACTTTAGTCATAGTATTTGCCATTTGGTACATTTAATTTGTATCATAAATTTCTACACGTAATTTAAGCCACTCAAATTTACTATTGTACAGATATTTTTAACATCAATTTTGCAAAAGCTTTTTACGTATTACCTTTTTTCGACATAGCGTCACTACATATTTCTTAAATAACATCACGGGCGGATTATTTTGTTTTTCTTTTATCAAATTCTTTTATATGTAACTTGATACATATATTGATGCAATAAAATGATGAGATACGATCGATACATTACGAGATAAAATTTAAGAAACTATAGTAAAATTTTATTGTAAGTAATAGGATTGATACATTGATGCATGACAAATGCTTTCATAAAATGGCGATAAAATTTTGTTATATTTAAATAATTAAATTGATACATTATAACGACGAGATATTGATACATTAAAAAGACAAGATACAATGGTACATATTTTGGAAATAACTTATGTATCGACTCCGAAATAACTAATGTATCGAGGTGCATCATCTCGGAGATGTCAGAAATAACTGATGTATCAAGGTGTATCATTTCAGAAATGTCAAAAATAACTCATGCATCATGATGCATCATCCCTTTTTCACAAAAAAATATCTAACCATGACATTCCGATGCATGATATATATCATGGTTTTATGTATTTCCTGATACACTAGATACATCGTGACACAAGTCATCCGAATAGCAACAAGCGGTGGCGTGGTGAACTTCGACAACTTAAATCTAAAAAGTTACAGATTTAAAACAAAACAACAAAAAGCCTTTAAGTCATATCAACTTCGAAAGAAATATATTAGGATGCAAACAATGAAGAATAGTGTTGCATTTGATTTTATTATATACAAATCACATATATATGAATCAACCATGCATGAAACATATCATATATGATTTTTAAATATATAAAAAAATGAATATCATCCTCATATATGAAATAAGGCTCGTGTGAATTTATTTCAAATGATGCTCAGGTTAGTCGTCGGAAAATACATATGTGAGGAAAAAGAGAAGGGATTAAGAAAAATAAGATGAGGTTGTTAGTATTATTAGGGTTAAAGGAAATTTAAGGTTAGATGTAAATACCGATAATACCCTTTTCACCTATATAATTATTTTTCAGATTTTTAATAATTAAAAGTCCACTTGTCATTCAGTAATTGGGTTCTTATTCTTCTAACTTTAAAAAGTTCTTATTTGATCTAAACTATATATATATATATATATATATATATATATATATATATATATATATATATATATATATATAGTTAGGTTAATGTAGTTTACCTCTTTAAAATTGTTAAAATGAAAAGTAGTATAAACCGTTGGATTAATTAGTTATTATTTGATATAATTAATGATATATGAGTTGCATTAATGTAATAAATCTCTAGTCAAAGGATAATTAATAAATAAACCTAAAATTAATTTTCATTTAAACAATATTATTTATTCTTTTAAACAATATTTAGTTTTCATTTAACCATACTTTTTGATAAATAACGTTTTTCTTGATACATTTTTATATTTATATTCTTTATATTAGGTAGAATTGATACATACCAAATATTTGATACATCATGTCTAAATAATAATCTTTACAAGTCTACACAACTAAATATTTAATATTTTACAAAATAATAATATGATACATCAACAAGAAAATGAAGATACATGTCTATCAACTCATACATAAAATAGATACAATTTTCGTCACATCCAACATTACAAAGATGATGCTACATATTTGACATTTAACTCGTACACTAACTAAACAAATAGAAAATCATCATGTACCAGTTGATATCCATAACTATAAATTAATATAATATACACAAAATAAATTGTCTAAAATTGTATAAATTAAAATGTGAAACAACATAAAAAACTAAAACTACAAAATTGTTGCTAGTACATAAATAAAATATACGTAGTAGTTACTTTTGAAAAAAATATAATAGTGTTTTTTTCTATTAATATCATGCATTTCAGATTAATACAATTGATAAGGGTAATAAATATGGTTAAATTCAAGCAATGAGACTATTTTTTATAAATGTCATAACCTACATAGAAATGCAATTAATTAAAAGTTTAATGTTCTTTTAATGAGATTTATGTCATCTAATTAACCTAGTAAATCTAAAGGTTCAAAATACTTTTTATATTAATAATTATAAGATACTACACTACTTTAACTAAAATCTATATATATATATATATATATATATATATATATATATATATATATATATATATATATATATATATATATATATATATATATATATATATATATATATATATATATATATATTTACTAGCGTCGTAACCCGCCCTACGGGCGGGGTCGCTTTTTTTCTTGTTCCAGAGGGTTTATTTTTGTTCGTTTTTAGTTTCTTGAATTGTAATTTAACCTTTAGTATATTTTAGTTATAGTTTACGTTTAAGAAATGTTTGTTTGTGGTAAACGGGCAGGATTGTTTTTTCTTAATATGAACGAACCATTCACGATGATCCCGTGACCCCGGTGACTCGATCGGGTTGACCCAATGATCGATCTCGTTACCTGGTGACTTGACCGAGTTAACCCGGTGGTGAAACGGTAATCTGATATATTGCTATAATATGATTCTTAAATTTGTGTTGAAAATAGATATTTTTAGAAGATTTAAAATTCAATCCGAATTTTAAAAAAATATATTTCTAAAATTAATAAAAAAAAAGTTGCATGTCTAAACCTCACAAACACGCATTAATGAAAACAAAAATTTTACACTCGTATAGACCTTAAAAAGAATAACAAATTTCATAAAAATAGCGTTATGTTATTTTCCTATACCGAAATGACGCAAGTTTAATAGCAGAAATTGTTATTTTGGGTCTTTAAATATATTTTATCCGACGCAAGTTTTTGTGTTTAGCTTTTATTATTCCATGGATATTTTTACATATCTAAACTTTTACATTCGGATAATTATTGAGTTGCGAAAATTAATCCAAAATTTAGAAAATAAAAAAATTTGGAACTTAGAATGAAAACTAATAAATATATTTCAAAAATTAAAAACAAAAAATAAAGGGGCTGTTTAATTGTGGAAAACTTTTCATAATTTTTTGCTTCTAAATTTCTAGAGAAGGAAATAGTTTCCTTTTCTAGAATAGAGTTGAAAATATTGAACACCTATATAGATGGTAATTTTCATTTCCTAAAAAAATGAACAATGTTTAGACAAAACTATGTTCTATCATTTTTTCATGATCAACATTTTTTTACGTTTTTGCTAATTTTTGTTTTACATTTTCATCTGTTTTTTCCTGTCTTCTTTTTTCACGTTTTCGTAAGTTCTTTTACGTTTTCATCAGCTTTTTTATGTTTTCATCAGCTTTTTATGTTTTCATCAGTATTATTACGTTTTCGTCTGATTTTTTAGGGTTTCATTATGTTTTTTACGTTTTCGCCAGATTTTTTACGTTTACGTACGATTTTTAGGGTGTCATCAGTGTTTTTACGTTTTCGTCAGCATTTATGTGTTTTAATCAGTAATTTTACGTTTTCGGTACTAATTTTAGGTTCTCGTTAGTAGTTTTACGTTTCCTCAGTATTTATACGTTTTTTTCTGTATTTTAACGTTTTCGTTAGTATTTTTATATTTTGCCTGTATTTTTACGTTTTCGTCCGTTGTTTTATGTTTTCATCAGTGTTTTTTACGTTTTGCTCAGAATGCTTTGCACATTTCGAAAGAAACGTAAAAATACTAACGAAAACTAAAAAAAATCATATGAAAATTTCAAGTTACTGACGAAAACGAAAAAGTACTGATGAAAAACGTAAAAAAAAGTAGACTAAAACGTAACAAATTGGACGAAAACATTAAAATCGGACGAAAACGTAAAAAATCTGACTTAAACGTAAAAAATTGTATGAAAACGTAAAAAACACTGAGGAAAACATAAAAATTAGACTAAAACGTAAAAATCGGTCGAAAACATAAAAAATCGGACGAAAACATAAAAGTTAGGACGAAAACGGACTACGTCGAAGAAAAAAACTTAAAAATACTGATGAAAACGTAAAATTATTGACAAAAAACGTAAATAACTCAAAAGGACGTTAAAAACTAACCAAAACGTAAAAATAACCGACGAAGACATAAGAAACATGACAAAAATGTAAAAAAATGGCGAAAACATGAAAAATTAAGAAACGTAAAGAAAACTGACAAAAACGTGAGAAATTGTCGAAATGTAAAAATTTGAAAAAAAAACCGTTAAAAAAGTGATGAAAACGTAAAATAGGATTAGAAACAAATATGTGAACATATTTTATCTTTTTGGGAAAAGAAATAGAAAAAGCGTAATATGGGGTTTTCTAGTTTTTATATAAAATTAGAAAATAAATATTTCATGATTTTTGGAAAATATTGAAAAAAGTTGAAATAAACATGTCTTTAATCCGAAATTGAGAAGATAAAAATAATTAAAAGTTAATCAAAAAAGTAATAAAAATATTTTGAAAATTAAAAACAAAAAATGAAGATAGTCAGTTATAGTGAGTTTAAGTATATGAGTTAGTAACAATTAAACAAAAACCTTACCATAGCAAGTTGTTAAGTTTGATTACCCCTAAAAGAAAGGTCACATGTTCAATTCTTGCAAATGGCTTATTTTTTTAATAAAAAACGGAAATAATCAAAAACTGCGTTTCGAAAACGCAATTTTCAAAACAGCGTTTCCAATCGAAACCGCGTTTCGAAAACGCAGGTGTCAAAACTACGTTGTTTCGAAAACGCAATTTCCAAAACAGCATTTCCAAAACGCAAATTCAGAAAAGTTACAAAACAGCGTTTCCAAAACACAGTTTCAGAAAATTGCGATTTCAAATCACAAGAAACGTGGAAATGGAGATTTTCTAGGAAGTTCTAAATCTTATTGGTTTAAAGATGTGACTGGGATATGTCTGGATTAAAAAGTGTGGTTTCAAATCATAATTTTACCTATATATAATATAAAGATATATATATATATATATATATATATATATATATATATATATATATATATATATATATATATATATATATATATATATATATATATATATATATATATATATATATATATATATATATATATATATATATATATATATATATATATATATATATATATATATATATATATATATATATATATATACATATATATAGAGGAGCGTTATTGTGGTGACCACTCTTAAAATAAAAACAATAAGAACCGATCTTGACGTTAGATGCATCAATAATTATGTTACTTGATCAAAATAAGTTGAATGGTATTTTTGTAATTAAGTTAAATTGTGTGGCAACTTTGAAAGACTACGAAAAGAGTAACCCACGAGCTATCTTCAAGCGTTTCATTCCTTTCATAATTTGAGACTTCAATAATTTATCTTTTTTAACTAAATATTTGATCGATTAGATATTTTATTATCGCATGTTTAAAATTCTTAATTTTTTTACGACACACATTTATTTGTGACACATAATATTCTTGAAACATAATTTTCTTAACAAATATCCAATGACAAATAGTTTTCTTGACATATACATAGCGACACATTTAAAAATCTAAAATAGTAAAATTTTGACAATGACACACGTTTTGTATATATTCCATTTGAGACATTATTTTTGACATATTTTAGTGACACGTTATGGTTAGCACACAATTTTCCATAACACATATATAGTGACACATTTTTTAGACTATTTTTATTCACAAATTTAGTCCTTTAAAACACTGTGACACATTTGTGACACTTAGTTTTTTAATATATTTGTAATGACACATTTATCTTTTAACAATTTTAGTTGACAATCAAGTTTATGTGACACTTATTTAATTTATTTTATAACACGTTTATAGTTTTTTTTGAAGTATAACACGTTTATAGTGAGACACTTAATTTCTAACGCTTGCATGATAAAATTTTTACAATAACATTGGATTGACTTTTTCTTACATATGCTACCTCAAAAATTGATACAAGGAATTACACATCAAGCGAATATTGGGTTGTTTAATTCTGTTAAGACTTACCAATAAATAAGATTTTGAAACAAAACTCTTACATCTATTTTAAAATATACAAACAATTAAAAAAGACTCAACTGATACGTATCCAAAAAGAAAAACATAAAAAAACTAAAATCAACCCAAGTGATAGGTATCCGTAAAATTATTCGACCAACTAGAAAACACCGATGTGATACGTATCCGAAAAAATATACAACCAACTATAAAAATACAAATGATACATATCTGAAAATACACAACTAACTAAAAAGAACCCCAACTTATACATATACGAAAAAAATACACGCAAAAAAGAACGGTGATACATATCCGAAAAACCATTGTCGTGAAAAGATACGGAACCAACAAAAGAAGGCACAAGTAACACGTATCTAAACAATACACGACTAACTTAAACGAACCCAACAGATACATATCCGAAAATGAACGGTGAAACGTATTCGAAAAACTAAACGGAAAAGAAACATTGACTTCGACAACATAAATAACTTGTTTTAATATATAAAAGGGATTAAGCCATACAATAGCAACGTACTTTTACAAATGTACCATCTTGGTACGTGAACTATTTTTTGTTTCATTCAGTGTAACGTACTTTCAGATTTTGTGTCGATTTGCACACTCAAACTTGTTTTACCGGGAACATTACAGTTTTTTCTTTTTTCCCCCTTTTTTTACAAAATTACTTTTTAGCTGAAGAAGATTTTTCTTTGAAACTTTTTTAGTAAAAAAAGGTTAAAAATAAATAAACGTTTTTCTTCCAAAAATTTAAAATTTAACAATTTTACAATTTTTTTATCTTTTCTGCAGATAAAACTAAACCTTTTTCAAAAAAAATTAAAAGTTTTAAATTTTAGTTTTAAGAAAACATAAAATGTTTTATAAATTTTAAATTTTTTGAAATCTTTTTTTCTTAACTTTTTGATAGTTTTAATTTTTTTTGGAAATATCTTTTTTTATGAAAATTTAAATTTTTAAATTCTTTCTGAAAATTTTTATAGTTCTTTTTCTAAAAATCTATCGCTTATGTATTTAAAGAAATTATAGAAAATTAAACCTTTTTAACTTGTTTTTAATCTTTCGGTTTTTTATGTTAAGAAAAGCTTTCAAATTTTTAAAATATTTCGTAAAAGTTATTTTAAGTATAAAAACTTTATATTGAAAATTTGTAGTTTTAAAATTATGGTTTATATTTTAAAAATGAGTTTTTTAAAAAAAATTGTAGTTATAACCAAGGATTTTTTTTTACCCTTTCTTGTAATTATAAAAATATTTATGAAATTTATTGTAATTTTAAATTTTTTCAGGTTTGTAATTTCTCGTAATTAAAAAAAGTTCACGTATCAAATCGGTACATTTAGAAAAGTTCGTTACTATTGTACGACATAATCCTTTTAAAATATATGCCTTTTGGAATCTTTTTCCGGTTTCCAAAATTTTTAACCGGTAGCCTGTAAAACTTAGTGCAAATTGACACAAGATATGAAAGTACGTTATATTATGTGGAACAAAAAATAATTCACGTACCAAGATGGTACATTTGCGAAAGTACGTTCCTATTGTACGGCTTAATCCCTATATAAAAACATCTAAGAATAAATGTTGTACGCTTGTTAAAAAAGTTTGTACACAAACTTTTCACTCAACCAAAATTGAAATATACACGTGATTGGTTCCATTTATTATAACTAAAATAATTGAATGCAAAAATAAATTATGATGGTTATATTTTTTTACTTTAATGAGGAGATTAGTTAATGTCATGAAGATACATCTAATGACGATGCTATCCTTATATACACTATTACTAGTTTATGTTTTTTAAAATGAAAATAGACACTTGGCAAACTCTAATTGGTTCCTATTGTTTTTATCTTAAAGTTGGTTCTTACATGAACGCAAATATATATAGAGGAGCGTTATCGTGGTGACCACTCTTAAAATAAAAAAAATAGAAATGATCTTGAACGTTAGATGCATCAATATTATGTTACTTGAACAAAATAAGTTGAATGGTATTTTTGTAATTAAGTTAAAATGTGTGGCAACTTTGAAAGACTACGAAAAGAGTAACCCACGAGCTATCTTCAAGCGTTTCATTCCTTTCATAATTTGAGACTTCAATAATTTATCTTTTTTCATTAAATATTTGATCGATTAGATATTTTATTATCGCATGTTTAAAATTCATAATTTTTTTTACGACACACATTTATTTGTGACACATAATATTTTTTTTTTTTAATTTTTTTTTGAACGGCAACTTTATTGAAAAGAACAAGCATGGAGCTAGAAAAACAACAATTACAAAGAAATCAAACATGGGTGTTGAAGCCAACTAACCCATTTAACAGTAAGAGAACACCTAGAAGAACACCATACAAACGAACGCCTAACAATATCATCAAAAATTACTTCCTTTTTAGGAGGAGTCTCCGTAAAGAGAAGTTGATTCCTAAACAACCAAATACTCCACCAAGCTGTGTAGAAAACTCCCTCTAACACCATCTTCAGATTAGAAAGCAAACGAATATTCTGAAACCACGTCAACCATGTAGAATAAGAATCAATAGAAGACAACTCAAATTCCACCATTTGCAAATGGAACGAAAGACATCAGTCACCATCTTCAGATTAGTGACACATAATATTCTTGACACATAATTTTCTTAACACATATCCAATGACAAATAGTTTTCTTGACATATATATAGCGACAATTTAAAAAAATCTAAAATAGTAAAATTTTGACAATGACACACGTTTTGTATATATTCAATTTGAGACATTATTTTTGACATATTTTAGTGACACATTATGGTTAGTACACAATTTTACATAACACATATATAGTGACACATTTTTTAGACTATTTTTATTCACAAATTTAGTCCTTTAAAACACTGTGACACATTCGTGACACTTAATTTTTTAATATATTTATAATGACACATTTATCTTTTAACAAATTTTAGTTGACCATCAAGTTTATGTGACACTTATTTAATTTATTTTATGACACGTTTATAGTTTTTTTTGAAGTATAACACGTTTATAGTGAGACACTTAATTTCTAACGCTTGTATGATAAATTTTTTACAATAACATTGGATGGACTTTTTCTTACATATGCTACATCAAAAATTGATACAAGGAATTACACATCAAGTGAATATTGGGTTGTTTAATTCTGTTAAGACTTACCAATAAATAAGATTTTGAAACAAAACTCTTACATCTATTTTAAAATATACAAACAATTAAAAAAGACTCAACTGATACGTATCCAAAAAGAAAAACATAAAAAAACTAAAATCAACCCAAGTGATAGGTATCCGTAAAATTATTCGACCAACTAGAAAACACCGATGTGATACGTATCCGAAAAAAATATACAACAAACTGTAAAAACACAAATGATACATATCTGAAAATACACAACTAACTAAAAAGAACCCCAACTTATACATATACGAAAAAAATACACGCAAAAAAGAACGGTGATACATATCCGAAAAACCATTGTCGTGAAAAGATACGGAACCAACTAAAGAAGGCACAAGTAACACGTATCTAAACAATACACGACTAACTTAAACGAACCCAACAGATACATATCCGAAAATAATCGGTGAAACGTATTCGAAAAACTAAACGGAAAAGAAACATTGACTTCGACAACATAAATAACTTGTTTTAATATATAAAAGGGATTAAACCATACAATAGCAACGAACTTTTACAAATGTACCATCTTGGTACGTGAACTATTTTTTGTCTCATTCAATGTAACGTACTTTCAGATTTTGTGTCGATTTGCACACTCAAACTTGTTTTACCGGGAACATTACAGTTTTTTCTTTTTTCCTCTTTTTTTACAAAAATACTTTTTAGCTAAAGAAGATTTTTGTTTGAAACTTTTTTAGTAAAAAAAGGTTAAAAATAAATAAACGTTTTTCTTCCAAAAATTTAAAATTTAACACTTTTATAATTTTGTATCTTTTCTGTAGATAAAACTAAAGCTTTTTTAGAAAAATTTAAAAGTTTTAAATTTTATTTTTAAGAAAACATAAAATGTTATATAAATTTTAAATTTTTTTAAATCTTTTTTTTCTTAACTTTTTGATAGTTTTAATTTTTTTGGAAATATATTTTTTTATGAAAATTTTAATTTTTAAATTTTTTTTTAAAATTTCTTATTGTTCTTTTTTCTAAAAATCTATCGCTTATGTATTTAAAGAAATTATAGAAAATTAAACTTTTTAAACTTGTTTTTAATCTTTCGGTTTTTTATGTTAAGAAAAGCTTTCAAATTTTTATAATATTTCGTAAAAGTTATTTTAAGTATAAAAACTTTATATTGAAAATTTGTAGTTTTAAAATTCTGGTTTATATTTTAAAAATGAGTTTTTAAAAAAATTGTAGTTATAACCAAGGATTTTTTTTACCGTTTCTTGTAATTAAAAAAATATTTATTAAATTTATTGTAATTTTAAATTTTTTCAGGTTTGTAATTTCTCGTAATTAAAAAAAGTTCACGTATCAAATCGGTACATTTAGAAAAGTTCGTTACTATTTTACGACATAATCCTTTTAAAATATATGCCTTTTGGAATCTTTTTCCGGTTTCCAAAATTTTTAACCGGTAGCCTCTAAAACTTGGTGCAAATCGACACAAGATATGAAAGTACGTTATATTATGTGGTACAAAAAATAATTCACGTACCAAGATGGTACATTTGCGAAAGTACGTTGCTATTGTACGGCTTAATCCCCATATAAAAACATCTATGAATAAATGTTGTACGCTTGTTAAAAAAGTTTGCACACAAACTTTTCACTCAACCAAAATTGAACCAAAATTGAAATATACACGTGATTGATTCCATTTATTATAACCAAAATAATTTAATGCAAAAATAAATTACGATGGTTATATTTTTTTTACTTTAATGAGGAGATTAGTTAATGTCATGCAGATACATCTAATGACGATGCTATCCTTATATACACTATTACTAGTTTATGTTTTTTAAAATGAAAATAGACACTTGGCAAACTTTAATTGGTTCCTATTGTTTTTATCTTGGTTCTTACATGAACACAAATATATATAGAGGAGCGTTATTGTGGTGACCACTCTTAAAATAAAAATAATAAGAACCGATCTTGACCGTTAGATGCATCAATAATTATGTTACTTGATCAAAATAAGTTGAATGGTATTTTTGTAATTAAGTTAAAATGTGTGGCAACTTTGAAAGACTACGAAAATATTAACCCACGAGCTATCTTCAAGCGTTTCATTCATTTCATAATTTGAGACTTCAATAATTTATCTTTTTTCACTAAATATTTGATCGATTAGATATTTTATTATCGCATGTTTAAAATTCTTAATTTTTTTACGACACACATTTATTTGTGACACATAATATTCTTGACACATAATTTTCTTAACACATATCCAATGACAAATAGTTTTCTTGACATATATATAGCGACACATTTAAAAATCTAAAATAGTTAAATTTTGACAATGACACACGTTTTGTATATATTCAATTTGAGACATTATTTCTGACATATTTTAGTGACACATTATGGTTAGCACACAATTTTCCATAACACATATATAGTGACACATTTTTAGACTATTTTTATTCACAAATTTAGTCCTTTAAAACACAGTGACACATTTCTGACACTTAGTTTTTTTAATATATTTGTAATGACACATTTATCTTTTAACAACTTTTAGTTGACAATCAAGTTTATGTGACACTTATTTAATTTATTTTTTAACACGTTTATAGTTTTTTTTATGTATAACACGTTTATAGTGAGACACTTAATTTCTAACGCTTGCATGATAAATTTTTTACAATAACATTGGATTGACTTTTTCTTACATATGCTACCTCAAAAATTGATACAAGAAATTACACATCAAGCGAATATTGGGTTGTTTAATTCTGTTAAGACTTACCAATAAATAAGATTTTGAAACAAAACTCTTACATCTATTTTAAAATATACAAACAATTAAAAAAGACTCAACTGATACGTATCCAAAAAGAAAAACATAAAAAAACTAAAATCGACCCAAGTGATAGGTATCCGTAAAATTATTCGACCAACTAGAAAACACCGATGTGATACGTATCCCAAAAAATATACAACCAACTGTAAAAACACAAATGATACATATCTGAAAATACACAACTAACTAAAAAGAACCCAACTTATACATATACGAAAAACATACACGCAAAAAAGAACGGTGATACATATCCGAAAAACCATTGTCGTGAAAAGATACGGAACCAACTGAAGAAGGCACAAGTAACACGTATCTAAACAATACACGACTAACTTAAACGAACCCAACAGATACATATCCGAAAATGAACGGTGAAACGTATTCGAAAAACAAAACGGAAAAGAAATACTGACTTCGACAACATAAATAACTTATTTTAATATATAAAAGGGATTAAGCCATACAATAGCAACGTACTTTTACAAATGTACCATCTTGGTACGTGAACTATTTTTTGTTTCATTCAATGTAACGTACTTTCAGATTTTGTGTCGATTTGCACACTCAAACTTGTTTTACCGGGAGCATTACAGTTTTTTCTTTTTTCCCCTTTTTTTACAAAATTACTTTTTAGCTAAAGAAGATTTTTCTTTGAAACTTTTTTAGTAAAAAAATGTTAAAAATAAATATACGTTTTTCTTTCAAAAATTTAAAATTTAACACTTTTACAATTTTTTATCTTTTCTGTAGATAAAACTAAAGCTTTTTCAAAAAAATTAAAAGTTTTAAATTTTATTTTTAAGAAAACATAAAATGTTTTATAAATTTAAATTTTTTGAAATCTTTTTTTTCTTAACTTTTTGATAGTTTTAGTTTTTTTGAAATATCTTTTTTTATGAAAATTTAAATTTTTAAATTTTTTCTGAAAATTTCTTATAGTTCTTTTTCTAAAAATCTATCGCTTATGTATTTAAAGAAATTATAGAAAATTAAACTTTTTTAACTTGTTTTTAATCTTTCGGTTTTTTATGTTAAGAAAAGCTTTCAAATTTTTATAATATTTCGTAAAAGTTATTTTAAGTATAAAAACTTTATAAAGAAAATTTGTTGTTTTAGAATTATGGTTTATATTTTAAAAATGAGTTTTTAAAAAAATTTGTAGTTATAACCAAAGATTTTTTTTACGCTTTCTTGTAATTAAAAAAATATTTATGAAATTAATTGTAATTTTAAATTTTTTAGGTTTGTAATTTCTCGTAATTAAAAAAAGTTCACGTATCAAATCGGTACATTTAGAAAAGTTCATTACTATTATACGACATATTCATTTTAAAATATATGCCTTTTGGAATCTTTTTCCGGTTTCTAAAATTTTTAACCGGTAGCCTGTAAAACTTGGTGCAAATCGACACAAGATATGAAAGTACGTTCTATTATGTGGAACAAAAAATAATTCACGTACCAAGATGGTATATTTGCGAAAGTACGTTGCTATTGTGCGACTTAATCCCTATATAAAAACATCTATGAATAAATGTTGTACGATTGTTAAAAAAATTTGTACACAAACTTTTCACTCAACCAAAATTGAAATATACACATGATTGATTCCATTTATTATAACCAAAATAATTGAATGCAAAAATAAATTACGATGGTTATATTTTTTTTACTTTAATGAGGAGATTAGTTAATGTCATGAAGATACATCTAATGACGATGCTATCCTTATATACACTATTACTAGTTTATGTTTTTTAAAATGAAAATAGACGCTTGGCAAACTCTAATTGGTTCCTATTGTTTTTATCTTAAAGTTGGTTCTTACATGAACGCAAATATATATAGAGGAGCGTTATTGTGGTGACCACTCTTAAAATAAAAACAATAAGAACCGATCTTGACCGTTAGATGCATTAAGAATTATGTTACTTGATCAAAATAAGTTGAATGGTATTTTTGTAATTAAGTTAAAATGTGTGGCAACTTTGAAAGACTACGAAAAGAGTAACCCACGAGCTATCTTCAAGCGTTTCATTCCTTTCATAATTTGAGACTTCAATAATTTATCTTTTTTCACTAAATATTTGATCGATTAGATATTTTATTATCGCATGTTTAAAATCCTTAATTTTTTTTACGACACACACTTATTTGTGACACATAATATTTCTTGACACATAATTTTCTTAACACATATCCAATGACAAATAGTTTTCTTGACATATACATAGCGACACATTTAAAAATCTAAAATAGTAAAATTTTGACAATGACACACGTTTTGTATATATTCAATTTGAGACATTATTTTTGACATATTTTAGTGACACATTATGGTTAGCACACAATTTTTCATAACACATATATAGTGACACATTTTTTAGACTATTTTTATTCACAAATTTAGCCCTTTAAATCACTGTGACACATTTGTGACACTTAGTTTTTTAATATATTTGTAATGACACGTTTATCTTTTAACAAATTTTAGTTGACAATCAAGTTTATGTGACACTTATTTAATTTATTTTATAACACGTTTATAGTTTTTTTTGAAGTATAACACGTTTATAGTGAGACACTTAATTTCTAACGCTTGCATGATAAATTTTTTACAATAACATTGGATTGACTTTTTCTTACATATGCTACCTCAAAAATTGATACAAGGAATTACACATCAAGCGAATATTGGGATGTTTAATTCTGTTAAGACTTACCAATAAATAAGATTTTGAAACAAAACTCTTACATCTATTTTAAAATATACAAACAATTAAAAAAGACTCAACTGATACATATCCAAAAAGAAAAACATAAAAAAAACTAAAATCAACCCAAGTGATAGGTATCTGTAAAATTATTCGACCAACTAGAAAACACCGATGTGATACGTATCCGAAAAAAATATACAACCAACTGTAAAAACACAAATGATACATATCTTAAAATACACAACTAACTAAAAAGAACCCCAACTTATACATATACGAAAAAAATACACGCAAAAAAGAACGGTGATACATATCCAAAAAACCATTGTCGTGAAATGATACGGAATCAACTAAAGAAGGCACAAGTAACACGTATCTAACCAATACACGACTAACTTAAACGAACCCAACAGATACATATCCGAAAATGAACGGTGAAACGTATTCGAAAAACTAAACGGAAAAGAAACATTGACTTCGACAATATAAATAACTTGTTTTAATATATAAAAGGGATTAAGCCATACAATAGCAACGTACTTTTACAAATGTACCATCTTGGTACGTGAACTATTTTTTGTTTCATTCAATGTAACGTACTTTCAAATTTTGTGTCGATTTGCACACTCAAACTTGTTTTACCGGGAACATTACAGTTTTTTCTTTTTTCCCCTTTTTTACAAAATTACTTTTTAGCTAAAGAAGATTTTTCTTTGAAACTTTTTTTGTAAAAAAAGGTTAAAAATAAATAAACGTTTTTCTTCCAAGAATTTATAGTTTAACACTTTTACAATTTTTTATCTTTTCTGTAGATAAAACTAAAGCTTTTTCCAAAAAATTAAAGTTTTAAATTTTATTTTTAAGAAAACATAAAATGTTTTATAAATTTTCAATTTTTTGAAATCTTTTTTTTCTTAACTTTTTGGTAGTTTTAATTTTTTTGGAAATATCTTTTTCTATGATAATTTAAAATTTTAAATTTTTTTGAAAATTTCTTATAGTTCTTTTTCTAAAAATATATCGCTTATGTATTTAAAGAAATTATAGAAAATATACTTTTTTAACTTGTTTTTAATCTTTCGGATTTTTATGTTAAGAAAAGCTTTCAAATTTTTATAATATTTCGTAAAAGTTATTTTAAGTATAAACACTTTATATTGAAAATTTGTAGATTTAAAATTATGGTTTATATTTTAAAAACGAGTTTTTAAAAAAAATTGTAGTTATAACCAAGGATTTTTTTTACCCTTTCTTGTAATTAAAAAAATATTTATGTAATTTATTGTAATTTTAAATTTTTTCCGGTTTGTAATTTCTCGTAATTAAAAAAAGTTCACGTATCAAATCGGTATATTTAGAAAAGTTCTTACTATTGTACGACATAATCCTTTTAAAATATATGCCTTTTGAAATCTTTTTCCGGTTTCCAAAATTTTTAACCGGTAGCCTGTAAAACTTGGTGCAAATCGACACAAGATATGAAAGTACGTTATATTATGTGGAACAAAAAATAATTCACGTACCAAGATGGTACATTTGCGAAAGTACGTTCCTATTGTACGACTTAATCCCTATATAAAAACATCTATGAATAAATGTTGTACGCTTGTTAAAAAAGTTTGTACACAAACTTTTCACTCAACCAAAATTGAAATATACACGTGATTGATTCCATTTATTATAACCAAAATAATTGAATGCAAAAATAAATTAAGATGGTTATATTTTTTTTACTTTAATGAGGAGATTCCTTATATACATTATTACTAGTTTATGTTTTTTAAAATGAAAATAGACATTTGGCAAACTCTAATTGGTTCCTATTGTTTTTATCTTAAAGTTGGTTCTTACATAAACGCAAATATATATATAGAGGAGCGTTATCGTAGTGACCACTCTTAAAATAAAAAAAATAGAAACGATCTTGAACGTTAGATGCATCAATAATTATGTTACTTGATCAAAATAAGTTGAATGGTATTTTTGTAATTAAGTTAAAATATGTGGCAACTTTGAAAGACTACGAAAAGAGTAACCCACGAGCTATCTTCAAACGTTTCATTCCTTTCATAATTTGAGACTTCAATAATTTATCTTTTTTCACTAAATATTTGATCGATTAGATATTTTATTATCGCATGTTTAAAATTCTTAATTTCTTTTTACGACACACATTTATTTGTGACACATAATATTCTTGAAACATAATTTTCTTAACACATATCCAATGACAAATAGTTTTCTTGACATATACATAGCGACACATTTAAAAATCTAAAATAGTAAAATTTTGACAATGACACACGTTTTGTATATATTCAATTTGAGACATTATTTTTGACATATTTTAGTGACACATTATGGTTAGTACACAATTTTCCATAACACATATATAGTGACACATTTTTTAGACTATTTTTATTCACAAATTTATTCCTTTAAAACACTGTGACACATTTGTGACACTTAGTTTTTTAATATATTTGTAATAACACATTTATCTTTTAACAAATTTTAGTTGACAATCAAGTTTATGTGACACTTATATAATTTATTTTATAACACGTTTATAGTTTTTTTGAAGTATAACACGTTTATAGTGAGACACTTAATTTCTAACGCTTGCATGATAAATTTTTTACAATAACATTGGATTGACTTTTTCTTACATATGCTACCTCAAAAATTGATACAAGAAATTACACATCAAGCGAATATTGGGTTGTTCAATTCTGTTAAGACTTACCAATAAATAAGATTTTGAAACAAAATTCTTACATCTATTTTAAAATATACAAACAATTAAAAAAGACTCAACTGATACGTGTCAAAAAGAAAAACATAAAAAACTAAAATCAACCCAAGTGATAGGTATCCGTAAAATTATTCGACCAACTAGAAAACACCGATGTGATACGTATCCGAAAAATATACAACCAACTGTAAAAACACAAATGATACATATCTGAAAATACACAACTAACTAAAAAGAACCCCAACTTATACATATACGGAAAACATACACGCAAAAAAGAACGGTGATACATATCCGAAAAACCATTGTCGTGAAAAGATACGGAACCAACTAAAGAAGGCACAAGTAACACGTATCTAAACAATACACGACTAACTTAAACGAACCCAACAGATACATATCCGAAAATGAACGGTGAAACGTATTCGAAAAACTAAACGGAAAAGAAACATTGACTTCGATAACATAAATAACTTGTTTTAATATATAAAAGGGATTAAGCCATACAATAGCAACGTACTTTTACAAATGTACCATCTTGGTACGTGAACTATTTTTGTCTCATTCAATGTAACGTACTTTCAAATTTTGTGTCGATTTGCACACTCAAACTTGTTTTACCGGGAACATTACAGTTTTTTCTTTTTTCCTCTTTTTTTTACAAAATTACTTTTTAGCTAAAGAAGGTTTTTCTTTGAAACTTTTTTAGTAAAAAAAGGTTAAAAATAAATAAACGTTTTTCTTCCAAAAATTTAAAATTTAACACTTTTACAATTTTTATCTTTTCTGGAGATAAAACTAAAGCTATTTTAGAAAAAATTAAAAGTTTTAAATTTTATTTTTAAGAAAACATAAAATGTTTTATAAATTTTAAATTTTTTGAAATCTTTTTTTTCTTAACTTTTTGATAGTTTTAATTTTTTGGAAATATCTTTTTTTATGAAAATTTAAATTTTTAAATTTTTTTTGAAAATTTCTTATAGTTCTTTTTTTCTAAAAATCTATCGCTTATGTATTTAAAGAAATTATAGAAAATTAAACTTTTTTAACTTGTTTTTAATCTTTCGGTTTTTTATGTTAAGAAAAGCTTTCAAATTTTTATAATATTTCGTAAAAGTTATTTTAAGTATAAAAACTTCATATTGAAAATTTGTAGTTTTAAAATTCTGGTTTATATTTTAAAAATGAGTTTTTTAAAAAAATTGTAGTTATAACCAAGGATTTTTTTTACCCTTTCTTGTAATTAAAAAGATATTTATTAAATTTATTGGAATTTTAAATTTTTTTTGGTTTGTAATTTCTCGTAATTAAAAAAAGTTCACGTATCAAATCGGTACATTCAGAAAAGTTCGTTACTATTGTACGACATAATCCTTTTAAAATATATGCCTTTTGGAATCTTTTTCCGGTTTCCAAAATTTTTAACCAGTAGCCTGTAAAACTTGGTGCAAATCGACACAAGATATGAAAGTACGTTATATTATGTGGAACAAAAAATAATTCACGTACCAAGATGGTACATTTGCGAAAGTACGTTGCTATTGTACGGCTTAATCCCCATATAAAAACATCTATGAATAAATGTTGTACGCTTGTTAAAAAAGTTTGTACACAAACTTTTCACTCAACCAAAATTGAAATATACACGTGATTGATTCCATTTATTATAACCAAAATAATTGAATGCAAAAATAAATTATGATGGTAATATTTTTTTTACTTTAATGAGGAGATTAGTTAATGTCATGAAGATACATCTAATGACGATGCTATCCTTATATACACTATTACTAGTTTATGTTTTTTAAAATGAAAATAGACACTTGGCAAACTCTAATTGGTTCCTATTGTTTTTATCTTAAAGTTGGTTCTTACATGAACGTAAATATATATAGAGGAGCGTTATTGTGGTGACCACTCTTAAAATAAAAACAATAAGAACCGATCTTGACAGTTAGATGCATCAATAATTATGTTACTTGATCAAAATAAGTTGAATGGTATTTTTGTAATTAAGTAAAAATGTGTGGCAACTTTGAAAGACTACGAAAAGAGTAACCCACGAGCTATCTTCAAACGTTTCATTCCTTTCATAATTTGAGACTTCAATAATTTATCTTTTTTCACTAAATATTTGATCGATTAGATATTTTATTATCGCATGTTTAAAATTCTTAATTTTTTTTACGACACACATTTATTTGTGACACATAATATTCTTGACACATAATTTTCTTAACACATATCGAATGAAAAATAGTTTTCTTGACATATACATAGCGACACATTTAAAAATCTAAAATAGTAAAATTTTGACAATGACACACGTTTTGTATGTATTCAATTTGAGACATTATTTTTGACATATTTTAGTGACACATTATGGTTAGCACACAATTTTCCATAACACATATATAGTGACACATTTTTTAGACTAATTTTATTCACAAATTTAGTCCTTTAAAACACTGTGAAACATTTGTGACACTTAGTTTTTTAAAATATTTGTAATGACACATTTATCTTTTAACAAATTTTAGTTGACAATCAAGTTTATGTGACACTTATTTAATTTATTTTATAACACGTTTATAGTTCTTTTTGATGTATAACACGTTTATAGTGAGACACTTAATTTCTAACGTTTGCATGATAAATTTTTTACAATAACATTGGATTGACTTTTTCTTACATATGCTACCTCAAAAATTGATACAAGAAATTACACATCAAGCGAATATTAGGTTGTTTAATTCTGTTAAGACTTACCAATAAATAAGATTTTGAAACAAAATTCTTACATCTATTTTAAAATATACAAACAATTAAAAAAGACTCAACTGATACGTGTCAAAAAGAAAAACATAAAAAACTAAAATCAACCGAAGTGATAGGTATCCGTAAAATTATTCGACAACTAGAAAACACCGATGTGATACGTATCCGAAAAAATATACAACCAACTGTAAAAACACAAATGATACATATCTGAAAATACACAACTAACTAAAAAGAACCCCAACTTATACATATACGAAAAACATACACGCAAAAAAGAACGGTGATACATATCCGAAAAACCATTGTCGTGAAAAGATACGGAACCAACTAAAGAAGGCACAAGTAACACGTATCTAAACAATACACGACTAACTTAAACGAACCCAACAGATACATATCCGAAAATGAACGGTGAAACGTATTCGAAAAACTAAACGGAAAAGAAACATTGACTTCGACAACATAAATAACTTGTTTTAATATATAAAAGGGATTAAGCCATACAATAGCAATGTACTTTTACAAATGTACCATCTTGGTACGTGAACTATTTTTTGTTTCATTCAATGTAACGTACTTTCAGATTTTGTGTCGATTTGCACACTCAAACTTGTTTTACCGGGAGCATTACAGTTTTTTCTTTTTCCCCTTTTTTTACAAAATTACTTTTTAGCTAAAGAAGATTTTTCTTTGAAACTTTTTTAGTAAAAAAAGATTAAAAATAAATAAACGTTTTTCTTTCAAAAATTTAAAATTTAACACTTTTACAATTTTTTATCTTTTCTGTAGATAAAACTAAAGCTTTTTCAAAAAAAATTAAAAGTTTTAAATTTTATTTTTAAGAAAACATAAAATGTTTTATAAATTTTAAATTTTTTGAAATCTTTTTTTTCTTAACTTTTTGATAGTTTTTATTTTTTTGGAAATATCTTTTTTTATGAAAATTTAAATTTTTTAATTTTTTCTGAAAATTTCTTATAGTTCTTTTTCTAAAAATCTATCGCTTATGTATTTAAAGAAATTATAGAAAATTAATCTTTTTTAACTTGTTTTTAATCTTTCGGTTTTTTATGTTAAGAAAAGCTTTCAAATTTTTATAATATTTCGTAAAAGTTATTTTAAGTATAAAAACTTTATAAAGAAAATTTGTAGTTTTAGAATTATGGTTTTTATTTTAAAAATGAGTTTTTAAAAAAATTTGTAGTTATAACCAAGGATTTTTTTTACCCTTTCTTGTAATTAAAAAAATATTTATGAAAATTATTGTAATTTTAAATTTTTCAGGTTTGTAATTTCTCGTAATTAAAAAAAGTTCACGTATCAAATCGGTACATTTAGAAAAGTTCGTTGCTATTGTACGACATAATCCTTTTAAAATATATGCCTTTTGGAATCTTTTTCCGGTTTCCAAAATTTTTAACCGGTAGCCTGTAAAACTTGGTGCAAATCGACACAAGATATGAAAGTATGTTATATTATGTGGAACAAAAAATAATTCACGTACCAAGATGGTATATTTGCGAAAATACGTTGCTATTGTACGGCTTAATCCCTATATAAAAACATCTATGAATAAATGTTGTACGCTTGTTAAAAAAGTTTGTACACAAACTTTTCACTCAACCAAAATTGAAATATACAAGTGATTGATTCCATTTATTATAACCAAAATAATTGAATGCAAAAATAAATTACGATGGTTATATTTTTTTTACTTTAATGAGGAGATTAGTTAATGTCATGAAGATACATCTAATGACGATGCTATCCTTATATACACTATTACTAGTTTATGTTTTTTAAAATGAAAATAGACACTTGGCAAACTCTAATTGGTTCCTATTGTTTTTATTTTAAAGTTGGTTCTTACATGAACGCAAATATATATATATATATATATATATATATATATATATATATATATATATATATATATATATATATATATATATATATATATATATATATATATATATATATATATATATATATATATATATATATATATATATATATATATATATATATATATATATATATATATATATATATATATATATATATATATATATATATATATATATATATATATATATATATATATATATATATATATATATATAGAGGAAGGTTAATGTGAGAGCTTTTTTAAAGTTGTAAAAATGAGAACTAATCTAAAACACCAATAAAACATTGATACATAATCATATTACCAATAATACACCAAAATATACATTATTTATACAACTTAACATTCTATTGACTAATAAACGACGACTTAGTGTCTAACGTATTACTGATACACAATTAAAAATGTGATACACATACATCAAAATCTCAACAAGATAATATCTTATACATAAAATGGTACATTTGAAACATAACCACCACTAAATAACATGATACACGATACCAATACATGATACAAATCACACCTTAAATCAAGATGTATCACCTAAAATTCGTCAATTTTCAAAAGAAAGCCTATCAAATTATTAAAAAACTTAGTTTTAGTTAATCTCGTTTAAAAATTGTTTGAAATAGAGTGTCATTTATGAGATTTTAGCTGGTTCTTATTTTTTTAACTTTAAAAAGTTCTCATTTGAACCGAAACCTATATATATATATATATATATATATATATATATATATATATATATATATATATATATATATATATATATATATATATATATATTTATATATATATATATATATATATATATATATATATATATATATATACATATATATATATATATATATATATATATATATATATATTTATATATATATATATATATATATATATATATATATATATATATATATATATATATATATATATATATATATATATATATATATATATATATATATATATATATATATATATATATATATATATATATATATATAAATATATATATATTAAATATGCATCATATAGCGCGAAACACTACGACACCACTTTTGGTATGGTAAGCCATAGAAAAGTGGTGTCATGGCACGAGATTTGTGAGCTGGTGATTACGGCGCGAAAGGCTTTGGCACGAAAGCAGGTGTAGTGAGTGATACATATTTTGAGGTGATGGCTATGACACCACCCATAACACCACCGTACTTAGGCTCTAACAAATCTATGATGCAACAAAGAAATATAAAAGAAAATTAAACAAATAAAAATTTATTACAACGCTAAAAAACTATGCAATCAAAACTAGTGACAATTCTATGAACGTGTATCTATCTCTACTAATATTAAAAGAAAACACCTTCTATTTAAAGTAATATTACAAAATCAACTTACTCTTTGTAATGCTTCATGTATAAATCAATATAGCTCTAAAATTAAAAATAGAAATAATAAATACCATTTAATACTCATTATTAAAACTAATCAATAAATAATATTAAAACTAATCAATAAATAATATTAAAACTAATCAATAAATAATATTAAAACTAATCAATTAATAATATTAAAACTAATTAATACATAATTTAATATTCATATTAAAACCAATTAATACATACTAATTAATACACACTTAAAAATAAAAATAACTAATACACCCCATTACTTAGATATTCTATTATATATTCACATTGTACAACAATTAAAACCATATATATCAACAAAATCGTACATATTGTCTACCTAAAATGATAAGGTTCAACTGAGAACCGGAGTCACAGTTGGTTCAACTAGCAAAACAATGGTTAGAAGACGAACTAGAGAGGACCCATCGAAACTGATAAAAACGACACCGTTAAATTAATTTGTACTACTATTTTGAAAACACATATATATGTACTACTTATAAAATAGATTGTATTCTCTCTCTCTCCAAAGTTTTAAGTAGTACAACGTTACAAGTTTTTGGTACAAACCTTTACAACACAAATTTTTATAAATTTATTTCTATATTAATTCTTGGCCGATAAACATTAAATGACAAAATTAATACAAATTAATATGCAAATGTACAAATGATTGTTTCTATAAATTATAGTTTTTTAGACACAGTTATTTAAAATGTTCACTAATGTAAGTTTAATATCAAATTTCTATGCTTGATTTGAACCATGCAATTTTTTTCATAAATTTATATTTTTGAAGACATATATCGTTTAAGTATGCATTTTAGTACAAATTTAGTGAAATACCGATCATTTTGCTAATGAATTCTATTACATCGTACACATCAAAGTAGGAAGTTTTAAGATCATTATGATGTATGAAAACAAGTAAACATAAAAATTAAGAAGATTTTCTATATTTATATGTCATATAATATTGTGACGAATGATATATAATGTATGGTTTTTGCTAGATTAAAAAAGTTCGTTTTCTCGGTATCTTCTCGAATTGATCTCTGGTTAATTGTGCGACTCAGTTGTTCTTGGTGAAACAAATATTTTTGGTTTTGGTAAAATAAATGTGCAAGACTTAATAATAAAGGACGGGAAATTAAAGCTAAAACTAGTTAAAATGTAAACGGTGCAAAATTTAAAACTTTAAAATTAAACGATGAGAAATTAAATGACGCGAAATTAGAATTTAACAAAAAGTAAATTGAAAATTAAATAAAAAAGCGAAACGAATTTAAAATGAACTAAAAATTAAACAAGAAAAATCACACTTTAACTAAAACAAAAAAAATATTAAAACAAAACAACACCACCAATCGGAATACATCCGATCGGAATCCAAATTGGAATCCGATCGGAATGTACCCGTCGGAAAGTGCAAATCGAAATGAATAAAACAAGCATGATCGGAATATGGAAGAAACATGGTAATCGGAATAAATGAAAAAAAAGCAATCGGAATATAGAAAAAGGTTATAATCGGAATGTTTACAAATTACACTGATCGGAATAATGAAAAAGAGGCAAATCGGAATGTTAAAGGAACAAGCGAATCGGAATGTATCAAAGCATGCATAATCGGAATAAGTAAAACCCTTTTCCGATCTAGTGATACGGAAAGAGGGTGCTGGTCGGAATGTATGATCGGAAAGGGGTTTACCCTTTCCGATTGCTTTTTGATCCGAAAGATAAGTAAGTAATAAGCTATGGTGAAAAGCTAAAACCAAAACTTGAACGAATCTATGATGAAAAATGACTAAATAAGCACAAATAGCAACTTATCAAACTTAAAATAAACAAACATTAAGATCAAACAATAAAAAGATGAATTTTTAAGCACGAAAACATGAATGAACAACACGGATCAAATGTAAATCGCACCAAAAGCAAACAAGAATCAAGAAAGGAAGATGAGAGATTAGGACAAGAAAAGTAAAGATTAAAGAACAATGAATGAAAACTTACTTGAAAATTAAATGGATTAAAGGTGCATAACAAGTAATTAAAAATGCAAGAAAATGAAAATGACAAGTATGAAAATGGTGGAAGTGGTGGTTTGTCAAAACCACCCAACAACAAGAAATGAAAGGGAACTAAACTATATATAAGGGTGATTAGGGAGGAGCTTAGGAAGCTTTCTCACTCTTTCCTCTTTTCCTTAATTGCAAAGTTAAGTCCTTCCCTTCTTCATCTTTTGTTAATCTTGGACTTAATGACTTTGTCTCGGGATTTCTTTGAACTCGTCTCGACATTTCTTCATAAATAAGACTTGAGTTCTTCGGCTTTTAGTGAACTTCCGTCTTTTGACTTTTTCTTCGATAAATCTTTAGAATTGGTCTTGGACTTCCGTTCTTTTTCCACTCTTGATCTTTCGACTTCATCTTTCGTCTTTTTCTTCGATAAAAGCCCGTGAAATCCCGTGTTTTCTCCACTTTTCACCTTTTCGTCCTAAATCACAACAAAAACGCAAACCACGCATAATTCCGACATAAATGACATAAAATACACGTTTTGGCTCGGTTATTATTGTAATTAAGTGGTAAAAAGGATGGGTGTTTTCACACCTATCAAATCCCCTACACTTAACCATTGCAATGTCCTCATGCAATGCATTAGTTACAAAGCAAGATTACATTTTCCATCATAATCAATCCACGTTGGCCTTTATTAAAGAGATAGAAAATTATAAACATACAAAGTAAAGAAATAAAAAACATACCTTTGGATTTTGGAAATGTCGTGAATGTTCATCATCCTCAAGTTTTCACTTTCTCCAAACCAAGCTTAGAAACGAGATCATTGTTATTATAAGTTAGTAAACTAACACGAACTCATGTGGGCCAATTATTCACTTAGACTCCCTTATTCCTAGGTGTATCTCTTATATTTTATTTTTGTCTTGAATGATCACGAGGATGCATTGTTTGACTTATTTAGATAGTTATTTAGGCCGAAAATAAAGTGGACGATTTAATCAATAGTTAGCTAAAGGACAAAATCTGTTAAAACTGCTTCTCGGGACCTCATAAAGTTCATATCTTGGCATAACTCGCTTCGCGATTTGAGACCTTTCTCGGACCGATATTTGGCAGTGACTTCATACTTCAAATCTTGAGAGACGTTCATGCAATAATGGTCTTCTCTTCATAATAGGAATTTCTTCACTTGAAATTTTGAGAGATTCATATTTGGACCACGACTTCTTCATTTTTCTCCAATCTTTATTTTGGACTTTGATATACAACGATCCGCCTCCTTTTAGGACTTGGATCTATTTATCCTCATACCTTGTTAGGGCCTTTTTGGATAGACTTCTCTATGATCTTTAGGGGAGTATTTGCTTTTCGTCGTGTGTCTCGATCCTTCATATTGATTTTCGATAAATGATTCTTCACATCACTTTTGGATCTTTAGCAACAAAATGTAGCCCTCATGCCTTGTTAGGGCCTTTTCGGACTCGCCAATCTTCGCATCCCGCTTCAATACGTTATGCCTTGGCTATGAACTCTAATCCGTACCGAGCAACTTTTAAACGATCTTGGGCTAGAAGCTAAGTAACTTTTCAAATCGTACAACCTTATTTATTGCAGATAAATTTATTAACAAGCGATGGGAGAATAGGCTTATAATTAACTCACATAAATTCACGAAAGAATACCAAACTTATAATTGGCTCTATCATCTCTCGTTCTCCACAATTTAAAATCTCAAGGAATGAGACTCGTAGATGCTTAGCCTATTAAATCAAAGTTTTGGGTTTTCGAGTCATCTATAGGATCTTGCAAATTCTTAGACTTTTTCAAGTTTAGAAATCGCATTTTAAAGTTCCCTTGATAAACAACTCTCTAGGATCAATTATAGGAGCTTGCGAAAAGTTCTTGTTCTTAACCCGTGAGAGTTAAGACTTTCGCGTTTTATAGCTCCCTATATAAAAGCCTAGCAAAACTTGACTTAAACATGTTAAGGATACTAGCTAGAGCAAACTTAGATAAGTAAACTCGGGTCGAGTCAAAATATTCACAACGTTTGAAAATTAAAACCACTTTATTCAAAATTTATTCTAGCAAAGAGAGAAAATAACTATACAAAAGGAAAAACTAATAGGCCAAAATAGATCAAAAATTTTGAAAAATGTCGAAATTTTTTGAATTTCCGGTTAAAATGAGGACAAATACAAGGAAAAGGCCACTTAATTCGATAGAAGTCCCCCCTACACTTAAGATAAACATTGTCCTCAATGTTTAAGCATGTGGAAGTAAACTCCCTTACACTTAGGACATTGTGCACGTTGTTTAAATCTCGCTAAGAAAGAGACAACTAAAGAGATTCCTATTTTAATATTGAGAAATATAAAATAGTGAATCGAAAAGAGTTTAGGATAGAACCGGGAAGAAGGGAACACGGAATCACGGTTCGTCAAAAGTCATCAAGAGTGTGTCTTTGAAGCTCTAATCCCTGCACATGATAAGAAAGAAAGCAAGAAACATCACGGGGCTCCCCCTACACTTATGGTGAAAATAGATAGATACTTGGGTTGCCTCCCAAAAAGCGCTTGTTTATATTAACCGAGTCACGAGCCTGACTCGTCCCCGAATTAAATGGTCCATGGGGAAGCCTCGAATGTAATACCGGGATCAAAGACCTTGTCCTCGTTCCCGGTGGACATCAACAAAGGAGTGGCGGGGGGATAAGTCTTGTATGGGAGAAAGGTCCTTTCAACATACGTAAAGTATGTGAAATCAAGATCCACGGGAGGTGGGGTGGGTAAAGTAAGCACATTGTCATCCCCCAAAGACAATGGAGGCTGAGCATTCGGCAAAGCCGTATTGTTATTAATCATAGCATAATCAAGGTCACCTCTCGGGTCAAAGCACTCATCCTTCGTGATAGTGGCTAAAAGGGAGTATGAAAGGTGCTCGGGAGGGGGACTTGGGTCAATAATTTCAAGTAGCAAATTATCAAAAATAATGTCCCCCTTCATATCATCGTCATCATTACCTGGTGGTATGGAGTGAATGTCAATTTCTTCCAGCAATGGGTCATTATCTTCAACGGGAGGAATAGATGGAGGCAAAGACTCGGAAAGAGGAGGAGAAGTCAACGCTTCGATTTGAGCAATAAGAAGGTGCACTTTCCGTAATCTATCCCGAAGAAGCACGTCTTCCACCTCATCCACAAGATCATGTTTACCGGTGAACTTCTCGTAAACTGGAGAGAATAAATCGTCATCACCCGCATCTCCCGGTGGAGATTGAGAAATTTCAAAAGTGAAATTCTCATAGCTTGGAGAAAAATCATCATCATTTGGATCGACCTCTTCCGTAAGAGCAACGTCGTCCTCAAGCTCCATAGCAGCCGGTATGTCACAAACCTCATCATCAAACAATTTATCAAGACCAAACTCACTAATCTCACTCAATGTATCACAATCCTTAGACACGTTTGGAATATTGAGAGGAGGGATAACAATTGCACCAGGACATTGAGTAGTAAGGTCATTCCAAGAAATAGTAGGCTCATCGTCATCATCATCATAATAGTATGGATTCACCGGGGGAGGAGTATAAGTCTCGATATTCTATATTTGCTCAGGCCGTTGATCCTCTTGATATTTTTCGATGATCTTGTTCCAAGCTTCTTGAATTTGTTGACTTTGTTTAACAAGAGTGTCCCATTGTTCATGTGAGCTCAATTGTTCGAAGGAGGGTTGATGATCGATGGGGTGTTGTGGGGGTTCAAAATGTTGAAAACCTGAATTATAGCATGGTTGTGGCTCATAGTAGTTCATCGGTTGAGAAGAATTAGAAACCGGGTTTGGTTCATAATAATCCATTGGTGAAGAAAACTGAGGACACGGATTTTGCTCATAATAATTCATTGGTTGACAATAATAAGTATCGTGAGGACCCCCACAGTTTTTGCAAACCGGGTATGGAGAAAAAGCAGGTGCATCTTGTGGATAACTATTATCATTGTCATAATTGTACCCTGGTTCTTGCCCGTGACCATACGGGTATCAAACCGGGCACGAAACATGCCAATGAGAATCGCTTCCACAATAGATGCACGGGGGAACAGGAGGTGGGTTCAAAAAGAATGAATTAGTCGAGTTGCACAAGGGACAAAATCCGAATTGTGTGTTGTCGATATCGTTTCCGCACCGCTCACATGTACACCATTGACAAGAGTTATTCCCAGATAATTGTTTCCCACACCGAACGCAATGGACCTAAAAATCCATAAAGAAAGATAGATAAGCAAGAAGAATATTTTTGGTGCAAAACTTTGAAAAAGAAATGCTTTTTAAGATTTTTCAAATGTTTTTGGATTTTTTTTTTTTTTTTTTTTTTTTTTTGAAATTTTTGACTCGAAAAAATAACGTTCACAAGTGAACGGATCCCAAAATTCAATGCGTCTCTCACTAAAAACCGTTAATCGTAACGAAAGAGCCGGCAGCGGCGCCATTTTAATGTATGGTTTTTGCTAGATTAAAAAAGTTCGTTTTCTCGGTATCTTCTCGAATTGATCTATGGTTAATTGTGCGACTCAGTTGTTCTTGGTGAAACAAATATTTTTGGTTTTGGTAAAATAAATGTGCAAGACTTAATAATAAAGGACGGGAAATTAAAGCTAAAACTAGTTAAAATGTAAACGGTGCAAAATTTAAAACTTTAAAATTAAACGATGAGAAATTAAATGACGCGAAATTAGAATTTAACAAAAAGTAAATTGACATTTAAATAAAAATGCAAAACGAATTTAAAATGAACTAAAAATTAAACAAGAAAAATCACACTTTAACTAAAACAAAAAAAAATATTAAAACAAAACAACACCA
This sequence comes from Glebionis coronaria, assembly GCA_025667525.1. Classification (NCBI taxonomy): domain Eukaryota; kingdom Viridiplantae; phylum Streptophyta; class Magnoliopsida; order Asterales; family Asteraceae; genus Glebionis; species Glebionis coronaria. The sequence goes on along the minus strand of CM046874.1, from coordinate 520,094,758 downwards.
CCAATCGGAATACACCCGATCGGAATCCAAATTGGAATCCGATCGGAATGTACCCGTCGGAAAGTGCAAATCGGAATGAATAAAACAAGCATGATCGGAATATGGAAGAAACATGGTAATCGGAATAAATGAAAAACAAGCAATCGGAATATAGAAAAAGGTTATAATCGGAATGTTTACAAATTACACTGATCGGAATAATGAAAAAGAGGCAAATCGGAATGTTAAAGGAACAAGCGAATCGGAATGTATCAAAGCATGCATAATCGGAATAAGTAAAACCCTTTTCCGATCTAGTGATCGGAAAGAGGGTGCTGGTCGGAATGTATGATCGGAAAGGGGTTTACCCTTTCCGATTGCTTTTTGATCCGAAAGATAAGTAAGAATAAGCTATGGTGAAAAGCTAAAACCAAAACTTGAACGAATCTATGATGAAAAATGACTAAATAAGCACAAATAGCAACTTATCAAACTTAAAATAAACAAACATTAAGATCAAACAATAAAAAGATGAATTTTTAAGCACGAAAACATGAATGAACAACACTGATCAAATGTAAATCGCACCAAAAGCAAACAAGAATCAAGAAAGGAAGATGAGAGATTAGGACAAGAAAAGTAAAGATTAAAGAACAATGAATGAAAACTTACTTGAAAATTAAATGGATTAAAGGTGCATAACAAGTAATTAAAAATGCAAGAAAATGAAATGACAAGTATGAAAATGGTGGAAGTGGTGGTTTGTCAAAACCACCCAACAACAAGAAATGAAAGGGAACTAAACTATATATAGGGGTGATTAGGGAGGAGCTTAGGAAGCTTCCTCACTCTTTCCTCTTTTCCTTAATTGCAAAGTTAAGTCCTTCCCTTCTTCATCTTTTGTTAATCTTGGACTTAATGACTTTGTCTCGGGATTTCTTTGAACTCGTCTCGACATTTCTTCATAAATAAGACTTGAGTTCTTCGGCTTTTAGTGAACTTCCGTCTTTTGACTTTTTCTTTGATAAATCTTCAGAATTGGTCTTGGACTTCCGTTCTTTTTGCACTCTTGATCTTTCGACTTCATCTTTCGTCTTTTTCTTCGATAAAAGCCCGTGAAATCCCGTGTTTTCTCCACTTTTCACCTTTTCGTCCTAAATCACAACAAAAACGCAAACCACGCATAAATCCGACATAAATGACATAAAATACACGTTTTGGCTCGGTTATTATTGTAATTAAGTGGTAAAAAGGATGGGTGTTTTCACACCTATCAATATACATATTTACAAAGACCTTTCACCATGAATCATCACAACCGTAATACTATTTCTATATTAAATGGTTTATTAATGCTCATAGTTATCTCAACTTAAAGCTATCGTCATTATTAATATGTATAACTATAAAACATCGCACTTGCGGAATTTTAGTTTCAGGGTAGCCGCAGTCGCAACGCGCGGGTACCCTGCTAGTACTATATATTAAAAGAAAACACCTACTATTTTTAAAAATATTACAAAATCAACTTACAATAACATATGCATTATATACAAGTATATAAACATAATTAGAAACTAATTCATACATAATTTAATACTCATTATTAAAACTAAGTAATACATAATTTAATACTCATTATTAAAACTAATTAATATATAATAGTAAAACTAATTAATACATAAATTAATACTCATATAAAACTAACTAATACATAATAATTAATACACACTTAAAAAATAATTAATACACCACATTACTTAGAATTACTATTATATATTCACATCGTACAATAATTAAAATATATATATCTACAAGATCGTAGATATTGTCTGCCCAAAATAATGAGGTTCAACTAAAATCCGGAAACCGGAGTTACAATAGGTTCAACTGGCCAATAAAAATCGTCAGAAGACGAACCAAAGAGCACCCACCGAAATTGATAAAAACAAAACCGTTAAATTATGTTGTACTACTTTTTTGAACAACACACAAATCTGTACAACTTATATAAGAGAATTGCACTCCCTCTCTCCAAAATTTTAATTAGTACAACGTTACAAGGTTTTGGTACAAACCTTTACAACACAAAAATTTCATAAATTTATTTTTATATTAATTGATGGGCAACACACATTAAATGACAAAAATAATAAAAATTGATATGCAACATCTACAAATGATTATGGTTATAAACTCTGAATTTTTAGATACAATTATTTAAATTGTTTGCTAATGTAAGTTTAATATCAAATTCTTGTGTTTGATTTTGAACCATTTTTTGTATAAATTTGCGTTTTCGAAAACATATATCGTCTATGTATGTATTTAGTACAAATTTAGTGAACTACTGGTTATTTTGCTAATTAATTCGATTAAATCGTGCACATCAAAGTAAGAAGATTGTAAGGTCATTATGATGTATGAAAACATGTCAACATATAAATTAAGAAAATTTTCTGTATTTATATGTTGTATAATATTACGATGTTATATAGATTTTCAAATACTTTTCACCATCAATCATCACAATAATATGAAATGGTTTATTATTGTTCAAAGTTATTTCAACTTAAAGCTATCGACATTATCTATAAATATAATTATAAAACATTTCGCTTTCAGGATTTTAGTTTCAGGGTACCCACAGGCGCTGTAAAGCGCGGTTAAGCTAGACAATTAGATAAAGTTACTTAAACTTTTAATTATCGTTTTTCGAGCTGTCGCTGTAAAGAATATAAAAATAAAATATTATTTATCGAAACTTATGTTACAAGGTCAAAGTAGCCGCAATGCGCGGGTAACCTGCTAGTAGGTAATTAAAATGAATCATTATTGAAATTGGTAAATCAAATAAGAAAAACTAAAATAGAAAAAAGATTGAAAAGAAAATATGTTGTCGGTTGAAAAATTATGAGTTAATGACTTTAAAAGTAATATAATTTTGATCTATTTAAAACACTAGTTTTAATGCTCGTACATCATAAAGAATAAATTAAATAATAATTTTGCTAATGTAATTTTATGTATATTATATATGTTTTTTAAAATACATCTAATTTTTATATGTTTGATTATGTTGTCGTTTTACTGTGCACTATAATATCACTTCAATTTTTATTTTACAAATTTCATACTCTTTTTACGTTCGATATTTTTATTCTAAATTGTTATATCTTAATTATTTTTTTGAACGACAGGTTTATATAAAACTAGCAAAAGCTAGAAACAATTACAAAGAACATATACTAGCAATAGGATTTTGCAACCAACCTGCCCAACTAAACAAAAGATTAGGATTCCTAGAAGAAATCCACATAAACGTACACGATTATTAATCAACAAACTATTTACATCAACCTTACACGTACACAATTTATAAATTCGTGATTTCGGAATGCTTAATATTATTGTATAAAACAATATTAAAATTTTAATACTATGGACTCATGAGTTTTACATGATTTTTCATCATGTGATAATATTATTTGATATTTTGCATAAATATTTGTTACAAAAAGGATTTGACTTTGTTTAATTGAAATGTTAGCTATTTGTTGTAGACTTTGCGTGTTTAGTAACACATAACGATCTTATAAAAATGTAAGTTGTTGTATTATGTAGAATCCGCCGGTTTATTTTCATCTCACACTGATTTCTAATGTCCTGCATTCATTTTGATAGTTGTATTTATGTTAATAATAATTTACGTAGATTGCATTCCTTGACTTTGTTAAGTGTCTAATTTAGAATTAGACAATAATTTGTGTTCTTATTTGAATATTTATAATCACGTGATTTGTTTATATTTTAATATAACATATATGTTGTATAAGGGGTTATTTTGTTTATTTTATAAAGTTACTAAAATATATTAAAATTATAAGTTTACACTTAAGTCCATCTAATTTATTTAAAATCTAACCACTAAAGTTTTCTTAATCCCATCCTCATTTTTTAAGTTTTTATTTTCATAAATTTGACACATATATCTTTGTGTGTTTTCATCAAATTTCTCCACCAAAATTATTAATTTTGACTAAATTGAATTCAAGTTTGACTTTTCACATCGTTCGATTTTTATTATATGTCAAAATTAAGTCATTTGATTGGTCTAATTATTTTTTTACAACCTCCACTTTTCACTAAAATTCTCAAATAATCTAATTATTTTATTATGTAAGGGTCCGTTTGGAAGACGAGTTTTACTTTTGGTGTGGGTTTATAAAGTGGAGGTTTTGGATTGGTAGGATTTGAATTAAATATATATTTTGAAGAGAGAGAAAATACAATTTATTTAATATTAAATTATCTAAAATAATTATTTTAAAATTTTATTAATAAAAAGATGGTAAAAATGTTATATAAGACAAAATTTGACCCCACCATAACTCAAAACCTGTCCAAATCCAGACATTTTGTTAGCATTGGAATTTTTTGGGGCCACCAGGTATCAACCCCATAATATTAAACCAAGAATTAAACCAAACAAATTTTTTTAACTCAAAAGTCAAATCCTAATCGGCCGAGTGGCAACCAAACGGACCCTAAAAAATTATAGCATCTACAATGCTTTAAGTCTTAATGACTTGAAGCATGTAATGCATTTAATAGAATTGTATTAAATATGCTAAAAATTTTAGCAATAACTTGAGATATATCAAGTCATTAGCAAAAAGCTTTATAAAAAGCTATCACCACAATGCAAAAAAGTTCCTTAAATGATTTGTTAGAATTTTAAAAAGCTTTTGATAGCTTAATGCATTTTTGTTGCTCTTACTACTTTATTTTGTTTGTGATAACTCTATGCACATACCGCTGCTACAATGTCTATTATTATATACTTTTGAGGGAGGGAGAAATTTACATTAAATGCAAAACACGTGTCATACTCCCGAAATCCAGCACATACCACTTATCACCACTGTCCCATTTTTCTCTTTTACCAAAACCACCATCCCATTCGAGATTCAAGATTTGCTAAAAAGAAACACACAAAAACCACACGCGGCGCTTTGATTCGAGATTCAAACCAGAGTAGATTCGAGATTTGCAAGATCCATATTGTATGTAAGTTATTCGTCCTTATAAATATTTAACCAATACACTTATATATTTATGGGAAGAGATTTGTTTAAGGTTTGCTCCATATATTTTTTGTCGATATTTGTGGGTCAAGATTTTAGTAATGATTTTTGAGAAAAAATTGTTAAGTGTCGTGAACTTTAGAAGATTCATAAGCAGAACATCCAAGAACCACTAAAGATTTGAGGATGAGATGGGAAGAAAATGCAAGTTAAGTGTGTTTAATTAGTTAATTTATATTAGTAATCTAAAACAACCTGATTTTGTTCTAAAAAAATTAATTACGAATATTGAATTGGATTTTTGCTTTCGTTTTTAGGGAAATTAGAGGTTAGTTAAGTTGGAATTTGGTGGTTTTTGGTTTATGTGTGTTTATGTATGCCGGTTTTATTTGATTTAGATCTATGAAATATGTTAATTTATGTTTAATAATTTATTATTAATTTGTTATGATTTGCTTTTAATATCTGCATTTTCCACAAGGTGCAACCATCATGTATATCATGTAAATTGATCCAAAGCCGAGCACGGTGCAACCAAATAGACGACACACATAATCAAGCTAAAAGGTCAGAGTGGTGTATATGGACATGGAGATCAGAAAGAGATCTGATGTTGAATGACGTCTTTTTTGTGAGTTCAAGGAACCCACATCAGGTGATCAGGGTCATCATTATAAGGGTTACACGTTGATAAAGCCGAACCGACTCATAAGGTTCACGATCGAAAACCTTTTTGAGATGGTAAGTATGTGGCGACCAACAAAGGTAAACATCTTGCTTTACTGAAGATTGTTGGTTGGTGGTTAAGTACCCAATAGAGACCAGCCACACCCTAAACGTACTTGCAACCACAGTGGTTGTCTCAAGCCGGTCACAGAAATGCAAATTTGCAGCTTATGTTTTTCGACATCGAAATGATGTATTCTTAATGTCATGAGATTCGAACACGCGGGTAATCTAAATTCTCCATAGTTTTTTTATTTGTTTATGAAGCTTTACTTCATTAATTGAGGTTCTTTTTGTAGAAAACGTAGAGGGGGTAAATACGTTTTTAAAACTTTTCTATCAAATTTCCATCAAGAGGGACATAGTATGAGAGGCGTTTGTTTATAGTCAAGGACTATATTATATGTCAAGTAGCATATTGAGTGATCACGATGCACACACAAGCAATGCAACTATAAGGATAAAGTAATAAGTAAAAGTAAATGCAAACCGACACAATGATTTATAGTGGTTCGGCTACAAGGATTCCTTTCTTGCCCTACATCCACTCCCCGAGTCAACTACTCGAGAGTTCGACTTCACTAATCACCAACCGCCTTTAAATCGGTGAAGAAACCCTGTTAGCCCTATATTTTATATAGTCGAACAAGAATGTAATAGGTCATCATAGTCGTTAAAGGTCTTGTATTGTAATAGGTTACTCGTGTTAATCGTGCTTGGACTTTAAGCTAATATTGTATAAGTTAGGGGCTCTAAGCCCAAGAAAAGCCAAGCCCGGCCCATGTTACTAAACCTACGGCCCAAACAAGCCTATGGTATATAAACCCTCTTCCATGTGTGGAAGAGGGTGTTGGTCCATTGTAACTTTCTCTCTCTAGTTTACATAAACCTTCCACCATCTCTCTACTTTCTCTCTCTAACTTCTCTCTATTTATTTCATATATCTTGTGTTATGGATTAAGTGGAATTAACATTTGGTATCAAGAGCGTATAGTATATATGTGATTGAAGTTCGTGTGGTTTGTTTTATACAAATTCGTGGGTTTTAAGCTTCCTCAAGTTCGAATTTCAAAAACTTTTTGTGTTTTTGTGGTCTAGATTATTATACAAATCATCTACATGGTCGTGGTAGTGATTTATGTTATTTGGTTTGGTCAAAAACACAAAATTTTTGGGTGTTTGGCTTCATTTCTGGCTTGAAATCTTGAAAATCAACAAGTACATCCGAGATCCACTATTTTAGGTTAATTTCGCAATATCTGCCCATGTTGCGGAATTGAGTTCTCATATATTGCGGAATTGAATCTTCATATATTGCGGAATTGAATCTGCATATATTGCGGAATTGAATCTTCATATATTGCGGAATTGAATCTTCATATATTGCGGAATTGAATCTGCATATATTGCGGAATTGAATCTGCATATATTATTGCGGAATTGAATATGCATATATTGCGGAATTTAATCTGCATATATTGCGGAATTGAATATTCATATACTGCGGAATTGAATATCAATTCATATTGCGGAATTGAATAATTCCAACATTGCGGAATTGAAGAATTCTAACATTGCGGAATTGAATAATTCCAACATTGCGGAATCATTCAACATTGCGGAATCATCAAACATTGAGGAATCATTCAACATTGCGAAATCTTAGCCATCATTTTTTGTCGAAGCACTTTTAGACTTAGCCAATATCTAGACTAGTTTCGGAACATCGTTTCCAAAATAAAAAGAAAAAAAAGAGTTTTTTGGCGGGAAAACCATAGTAAATTTTATTTTTTCCTAAACCATTTTTAGGCCATATAAGCTTCAATTTCAAATTTTGGCGAAGCGAAAAATTTTTCGACCAAAAATTCAAATTTTTTAGGTTTTATTTTTCGTCAAAATTTTCTCTTTTCAAATTTTCCCTACTAGTTATTGGCTATTTGGAACTCGATTTCAAAATTTAGCGATTCCAATGTTTTCGGTCTACCGTTATATCGGACTGAAGAATTTATTGTCGGACTGAGAAAAAATCAGAATTTTCAGCATTTGAACCACAAACAAATCACAACACATCTACTACAGATTCGTAATCCATACATGTCATATCCTCTTAAGTGACATCCGTTCAATGGACATCTTCGCGGATTCAACAAAAACAACGTCCATGACTGAGATGAATAAAGAGAAGATGTAGAATCCAAAGGTTCCGACAAAGAGACTCTAATTAGTAAACCTTCTAACAAGGATTATACAACTAAAACTGTTCATGCAATCAAATACAAGATGTCGAAAGCAAAAGAAAGATGCAAGGAACACTTAAAGTTGCTTCAGTCACACCTTCATATTCTTTCAAGAGAACACTTAAAAGGCAGTCGTCTTGAAATTGGATTCAAATGGGTATTCGCTCTACTGTTTGCTCAAGATGTTGAGACATTCACCAGAACGATGCTACTTAATGTGGACCATCTTCAACAAGAACTTGTCAGAGATGATTTTCACGAGATTATATCCATGGAGATCCTTTTAGCTCTCAACAATCAGTTCCAACAATTCATTGACTCAAGTGGCTTATCCAACAACGATCGAGAATTCGCAAGTACATACTTTACCAAATATAAACTCGTAGATCTTCAAGTGTTCAAAGAGACAATTCTTCAACATATGAGTAATATAAAGAAGTCAATTTCTGAAAGAACACGCCATCAAAGGAAATTTGAACGAAGGGTGAATCGAAGAATGATGTAGACGAAAGAGAACAACGTCGATAAGGGTCAAGCATTGGATGCTTGTTTGGTTGATACAGAAAGCAGGGGGACATAATCAGAAAAGCAGCATACCAGTAACAGCTCAGGGAATGATCAAACATCCAATGATGTGGATATCAGACCCATTTATGATGATGAGCCAATGGCTACGGTACAATTAAATGCTAAATATGATGTTCCTCAATAGACTAAGCAATCTGAACGCATTTTTGACACGTATCTAGTGGAAATAGTTGATAGCAATACCACACCTGATTCATCAGATACGAGTACTAATGGAGGAGAGAGTGCCCAGGATGTTGATTCTAAGATTCACGAGCTTGAAATTCTATTAGCTCAAAAGACAAAAGATTTTGAGGATGCCAAACTCGATTTTTCAAAGAAAAATAACAAATTTGAAGCTTATTTTGAAAAACTTGAAAAAGAAAATGTTGTTCTTGAACAAAAATTGGATCGTAAGATTCAAGATTTCAATGCGGATAAAGAACATTTTGTGAAACAAATAAATTTGTTAGAATCAAAGTTGGCTTCTCAAAATCCAAGTCCTCCGCCTGCTTCATTATGTGAAATATATGTGCAACCTATCGACATTATAGATACTAATGACGCGAATGCTAATAACACCATATTTGATAATATGAACATTAAGTTAGAACAACGTGTCTCTCAATTACTTCTACAAAATGAGCAATTAAAGGCTCAGATTCAGGAAAAGATTTTTGCACTAACAGCGGTGAAAAACGAATTAAGGAAGATAAAAGGAAATAGTGTGGATACTACGTTAGCAAAACAGTCAGTCTTGGGGAAACCTCCTTCTCAACCATTCAGACCTCGCTCAGTTTCTAGACAACCGAATGTAATTAAATCTGAACGACCCAAAACGTCAAAACCGAGGTTTCCATCCCAAGTTGACGTGCGTAGCAATTTGCCTAAACCAGTCACTCCACAATCTAGATCCTCCTTATGAAATCCTGCCTATGCAAAACCCGATCACATGAATGCTTCAAGCAACTCTAGATATAGCTCCAAGAACATGCCTAGGCGTAGTTCAAATGACTCGGGTCATAAAAGCTATCTAGAGGATGCTAAGAACAATACACAAGCAAGAGATAGGACCAAACCACAACCTAGGCGCGCTAATCACACTTCTAGGAATTCTAGACCTTTCTATGATGTGCATAATTCTGCCAACCTTAGGAACTCTAGAGCCTTTCTCAGATGCTAACCACTTTGTTTGCACGAAATGTAACAAATGCGTGTTTAATGCCATTCATGATGATTGTATCTCTAAAGTCCCGAACAAGGTGAACCAAAAAGCTAGAGCACCTCAAAGACGGAAACCTAAAGGAAATAGGCTTTCTCAAATTAAGTCTTCCGTTGTGCATCAGAAACCTATGTCTCCTAGACCTTATCTTAGGTGGATAGAAACGGGTAGAACCTTCAAAACAATAGGACTTATATGGGTTCCTACTGGAAAGTTATTTCCCTCTAGCACGACAAAGGTTCAAGGTGAACCCCCACATGGTTCTCACGAACATATCACTAACACACATGCAAGCATACAAACTACTAATGAGTGCAGGTACCGACGTCACGGTTCAACGGGAACACAAAGGTCCAATATTTGTAACCCGTTCAACAAAAGACACTCTTAGAGTTTGGTTGCTGAAGAAACTGATATCACAGAAACAAGTGTCTTAGGGGTTTCATAATTAAGCTTCTACAATGGCTTATAGTCAAATTACAGACTGTAACCCGGGCTCTCAAGACAGGAAAGTTCATCCCGATGATGACTTATCCTCAAAACGAGAAATTCATATTTCTCGGTCACGAGCTTCTATTAAAACTATTCAAGAGTTTATGCTCGTGTATATGACTTACAGTCACATATCAGACTGTAACTTAAGAAAGGGAACTTTATCTCTTCAACGATAAGTTACCATCAAAACGAGAAATTAATTTTTCTCAGACACGAGCTTCTATTAAAACTATTCGAAAGTTTTAAGCTCGTGTAAATGACTTCTAGGCGCATCACAGCTTAGAACTTGGACCTCAAATAAGGAAAGTGTATCTCGGACGATAACTTATCCTTCTCAACGAGAAATTAATATTTCTCGGTCATGAGCTTCTCATAAAAACATTCCAAGTTTTTAAGTTCATGAAAAACGATTTCTAAGTAAATGTCAGCTTAGAACTTTCACTTTACCTTAAGGAAAGTTTATCACGGATGATAACTTATTCTTCACAACGGGAAATTAATTTTTCTCCGTCATGAGCTAGTCACAAAACAATCAAAGTTTTAAGCTCATGAAAAACGGACCCGAAAGGGAAGTGTATGTTTCAGTGCGCTTTCCCTAAGCAATAGAAGAGAAGTCTTCTATCATGATTTTTTTAAAAACCGTTGAACACAATTTTTCAAGAATTTCTCCAAAGATTTTTCTAAATATTTCAAAATTGTGTGTTCAACACTCCCTTCCTTATAATAGGTTTTTATATCTCAAAAATGTCATATGCTATTTGAATCAATTTTTTTTTGGGGGGGGGGAGCGTTTTAAAATCAAGCCCATAATGTTGGGTACATCTTTGAAGTTGTCAGATTTTATGTATCCAACACATTCCAAAAATGGTTTAAAACTGTCATAAGTAATAAATTATATCAGATAAGGCATCTCAACTTCGTACCTCAACATATTTTGTGGTGTTGTTTTTTCCAAAATATTATCAAATTTTTGTATCAAGACACACATATATTGTCGAGGGGGAGCAAACCGACTACAAAAGTTTCATGATTTATGCGTACACACATCTTTCTCTCCCAACGCTTTTTCAGAAATTGTCACATTTTAATAAATTGGTATCTCTAATATTATGTTTTTTATATTAGAGATAGGGGGAGAAAATGTGATTAAAATGTAATATATCGCAACATGTGATCTTAAAGAATAAAGTGCAACTCTTCCCTTCACATGTTAAACTATTTCGAATATTAATGCATGTGTGTAGGGGGAGTATTTCGGAAATGTAAAACTTTCAAAGTGTTAAAAGTTTTGATTTTTATCAAGCACTTTGAATAGTTTTCAATGGTTTTATAGATACGATCTATTCCAAAATCAACCTACTATCCACGACGGAACGATGGAGTCAAAAGGTGGTTTAGGATAGGAAACTAAGTTCTATGATCCAACCAAAACCGGAGGGATCTACCCAAGGACATTTTGTAGCTAGAAATAGTTGTCCTTAGGAAATATGGAGTAGAATGAAGCTGAAAGCGGACTAATTACTTAAGCTAGTACTGGAACAATCACAACAAGGTGCTAGTGATGACGTACTGGTAAGAATTGAAGGATTTGAATATTCTATGCAACTTAGGCAGAAACTAGGTTAACACATCTATTGAAGACAAGTGTCATGGACCCAGTGATGCGATGCACAACCCTTCCCCAACCATTCGAGTTTCTCTCAAAAGAAACTTGTCTCATTGTCACGGAGATCAACACGTATCTATTAACTTTCTCATTCCGAGTTAGTTAATATTGAAAAGGTGGCAGTCTGCTCCAGCCTCCGATTACCAAAATGCACTTATCGAGTCTAGAGCTAAAAGAGATCAATCTATCATCTCATTAGGACACAATCGAGTCCTACGCATTATCCTTGTGATATTGCTAGAACATCTGAGTGATACGATTCATAATGAAGATGGAAATCCTGCGGGAGTCAACATCAAACAAGCTCATGGTAGGTAACTTGTGCGATTCTACACGAATTAAACTTGTGAGAACTGGAAAGCAACTAAGTTTTGATTCTTAATTGATTCAAACTTGATTCCAGGTATCTTCACAAAATCTGTGTGATCTTGCCAGAACATTCTGAGTGACATTATTTAGTGTTCACAGTGACGAATGGAAATCCTTCCAGTGTCAACCTCAAACCGCACTACGGTAGGTAACTCGCAAGATTCATTATGAATCGAGCTTGTGACAAACTGGAAAGCAACAATGGTGCGATTCTTTTAGAATCAAACTTGTTCCAGGAATTCTAAATTGACGACTCTAATCAGACGGATAATTTATCCTTATGATTCACTCTTTACGTTCGCAGTCTGCTTTGAGACAGTCGAGTAAAGAGAACTTGGCTAGTACTGCCGAGAAACCCTGTCAAGGAGATTCTTAACCGAATCTACCCGATCACAGGTACGGTATCTAATACCGTCTAACGGTCTTCACAGACCGAAAGTAAAACGCTACCGAGTTAGGATGAAATGTTCAAATCCATTTTATCTGTGTCTATGTATGTTGCTGTATATCAAGATGGTGGTGTAGCTATGTACTAACCGAAGTCGTCTTCACATGTTCATACTAAAAGATAAAGTCTTCTGCAACTTTGATTTATATTTGAAGGATTAACTACAACTATACTTGTATGGGAAATTGTTAGCCTTTCAAAATCAACAAAGTGTGAACATATCGATTCAGAAGTCACAAGAGCACAAGATGGCGATAATCAAGATAATTAAGAATGTAATAGGTCATCTTAGTCACAAGGATCATAAGATGGAGATCTCAAGCACTCAAAGTCAAATGACAATGGCTCAAGATAAAGATCACAAAAGCATGAAGGAACGAAACTGTTACAAACAAGATCAAGACCAAGATACAAGACCAAAGAAGGAAGATCACCTCCACAAGAATGTATTCACTCAATCATCTTATGTATTTAAAGATAACTGATACATTGGGGGAGATTGTTAGCCATATATTTTATATAGTCGAACAAGAATGTAATAGGTCATCTTAGTTGTTAAAGGTCTTGTATTGTAATAGGTTAGTCGGGTTAACCGGGCTTGGACTTTAAGCTAATATTGTATATGTTAGGGGCTCAAAGACCAAGACAAGCCAAGCCTGGCCCATGTTACTAAACCCACGGCCCAAACAAGCCTAGGATATATAAATCCTCTTCCATGTGTGGAAGAGGGTGTTGGTCCATTGTAACTTTCTCTCTCTAGTTAACATAAACCTTCCACCATCTCTCTACTTTCTCTCACTACTTTCTCTCTCTAACTTCTCTCTATTTCTTTCATATATCTTGTGTTATGGATTAAGTGGGATTAACAAACCCTTACACGTCTCTTACAATATTTACCCACACCTAAGCTAGGATGTCATATTCTTTCACATGGGTACAACAACTCCCTTCACACTACGCTTTTTGAGGACTAAAATGCTAACCACACTATTACATGAGTAGTAGAAGTATAGACAAAACAATGATGGATGTATAGGTAACATTTAATACATCCACACACTTGAGCAATGAAGGATCAAAGCTTGATGAGGTTTCTTGAGAGTGAGAGATTTGAGAAGAGAGATATTAGACATGGTGATGAGATGAAGCTAGATCTTGGATGTATTGCATACAACCTAAGTGATCTCTATATCTACAAAGAAAGACAATAGACAAAGAGATAAACAAGTATAGATCTAAGATCTACCTGCTAAAGAGAAGAGGTAAGTGATATAAAGATCAGATATAGAGAATATGATGGAAAGGTGCGAGGTGTAAGCTTGGAGAATGCTTGATATTTATAGGCACCAAGCTTAGCAGCTCACGGTCCCCGATGGTCCCTTTTACCAAGGGGTCGACCCCTTTACGAAAGGGGTCCATGGGAGCTGACTTTGGTTTTGCCATAAATACTAAATCTCTTGTCCAAGATTACACTAAATGTTATTACTACATTGTAGTTGACTTTTAATATCAGATTTAAGAGAGTGTACAAGTACCATTTTGTGTTTGTAACATTATACAAAAATACATGAGTTTAGAAAAAGACTTGCAATGTGAGAAGTATGTTGAGACAAAATATGATTGCAAGTAACTTATACATTTACGTTATGTATTAAAAGTTACATGTTTGTTATTAACAAAACAGACAAGAATGTATAGATTAAATATCGTAAAATTTGCACAAACACTTAATGGTAGATAATCCTATGGCGGGTTTCATGTGACTACATGAATAGGTGCAGACCCAAAATGCTTAACGTGATCGTGGTTCAGATGTCTTGATATTACTAGCCCACTAACTCCCTAACAAATGGATTTAAGTACAGCGGTTAGTTGTTCTCAAGGTTTAGGCAAGACCAAATGCGCAGACTCGACATGTGTAACAAGCAGGGCTGTCTCGTGGATTTCGGAGGCCCTGTGCCACTTTACGTTATAGGCCCTTGAACAACATGCACTTGAAATCTATTTAAATTATGCACATACGTCTTAGATCATTACTCATTCACGTCATTATCATATACTGAGTACCAAAGTCACTATTTTGAATTTTTTTAGATTTGGGCACTCCTTTTTTTCATGTACATATATTTTGTAAAACTTTTGAACATGATTTTAGATGTCTCAATGATTAACTATAGAATTGTGTGGTACTTCGTGAAATATTTGTATAGCTTCAAATATTCAAACCCTTGAAGGTGATTTGTATAAAAAATAATTCGTGAGGATAGAAAGTATAATTTTTTATGTTAATATTTTGGTTTTGTTTTACTTTTCACCAAAATAACACAACTAAGCAAGTTACATGTAAAGACATGATATACTTGTCAAATTATATATCAAAAGGACCAAAATTGTAATTTAACAAAAAAGTGCAAGTCTTGTTAGTCTCTGTGTCATCTTCTCTAGCCAGAATCCCATCTACATTCACTTCCTCAAAAACTACTGTGACATAAATTACAAACTTTTAACATTTTAAACACCTTTTCTTCATAAAATATCGCTTACGTACATTAAATCATCCAAATATAAGTGTATACTACACTAAAATCTAAAATTTGGAGGCCATCGGAAAAATGGGGCCCTGTGCCATTACATGGGTTGCACACCCCTTAAGCCGACCTTGGTAACAAGTAACTATAAAAAATCGAATAAGGTGTGAGTGCATTAGGCTATAATAGAACTTAAGAAGTCCGTAACTTATTTTAGTGTTTGTTGTTAAGAGTTGTTACTGTTTTTTTAGAACGATAAATGTTAGTGGTTAGCGGGTCCAGTCGTGCAATAACATCCAAGTGGCATAATGTCTTCTTCGAACCCTCGCCTAGTTATGTTAATCTCGTTATCCGCTTCGCCTAAGAGGGCCCTTGGCAAGTCTTTACCCAACACCTCCAGGAAACCTCCCCCAAGGAAACCACTTAGTGGAACCTTGGTGGCTAACTGAGCTAAGCTAGTTGGTTTAAGATATGTTACTATTTAGACCTGTAGTGAAATTTGAATGAGTTAAAAGATTAATAACAACGAGAAAAATAGAAGGGTAGGCAGTGATACCAATCCCACTATTAAGAATCCATTACTGGTGTAGTATTTTAGAACACTTGGTCATTGGTAAGTATTAAGTCAACGTAAACGTTAGGAAACGTAAACGTAAACCTAAAGTTGAGATCCTTCCTAGAGAGGTGAGATTGGGTGCCAATTAAACGTATTTAGATTAGTCACGAATTTGGGAATGAAAGATTTAAAAAGTAAAGATGAAGCTACACTACAACGGTTAAAAAACTAAATTGAATTAGGCGGGGACGTAAAACGAGGAAAAATAATATTAGAATAATACAAAAAACAAAAAATTTAAAAACTTCAAAGATAATTATTTTTCTACCTAAATAAACTAAAAATGAAATTAAAAATCCCTGAAAATGGGTTTTGGGCCTTGAATTGGGCCAAAACCAAAAACAACAAACCTTAATGGGCCAAAAAGCCCAATAAGAAATCTTTTTGAAATTTTAAAATCTAAAAGGCTAGTATGACTAAAAATGATATTTTAAACAATATTTTCGAAAGGCACAAAAGCTGAAAATGTGTCAAAAAGCCAAAAATAAGCTATAACCTAGCTTATTGGGCCCAATAAGCTTAATACCTAAGATGATAAGCCAAATTTTTGCACAATTTCCTCTTTTGGGTGACTAAAACACTGCCAAAAGAAATTTTGAAAAAGTTACATTAATAAGCTCACAATAAGCAAAAAGCTAATTTCACAAAAAGACAAAATAGTCGTTTTTCTGTAATAAGCAACTAGAAGACCTAAAATTTTGCAAAAAGATTGGAACTAAGTAAAGTAAGGCTATTAAAAAGGAAAAGCTGGAAAAGACCAAATAGAGTAAGCACTATAAACCAATAAGCACTTTTCAAATAAGCTAACTTATTGATTTCCTAGTGAAAAGCTAATAAAAGAAGCTGAAACTTATGAAATATAAAAATAAGCTAAGAAAAAGAAGTTTGAGTACAGAAACTAAGTTGTTGCATGAAAGGAAAAGCAGATTAAGCTTAATAAGCTAAATGGCCAATTTTGTACTGTTTGACCAAAAAGTTAAAGTAAAGAAAAATAAAGAAATGTGAAAAGGAACTAAATTAAGCTGGAAAATGATGTGTATGTGAGTAATTGCGAGGTTTTGAGTTCAAAACCTTGATCAAATCTTTTGGACAGTTTGCTTTGTTGTATAGTTTTTTTGGACAGATAAGCACCCTATAAGCGAGTTGGGCTTATAGATTGCAAATCAAGAAAAGAACACAATAAGCACTCCAAGCAACTCTACAACACATATAAAGAAATAAAAATCAAAGATGCACAAATTTATACTAAATCCTAACAGTGGCTATAACAAAGTTGCTTTAGGTGTTTTAGCAAAATTAAACTTATCACTTAAGCACTAATAAGCAATCAGGGCCTCAATTATACCTCAAACAGACGAAGATCTGTAACTAGACTACAAATTCTTTGTAAAGCACAACCTAAAAGAAATTCTACAACCCTAAACTCTTGGTTGATGTGTTTGACCAACATATAGGTTAGTAAGCACAAGTTCACTACTCAACTTTCAAGCATATAAACTTACACTCCCTATGACCTAGCAGACATGTTAAACAAATCAGACAACAAAGCATAGAGTCATCAGATATCATACAACTTACAAAAGAAATGAAATCAGACAGAAATAGGGAAAAACATGAAAACACACAAAATCTTGATTTTACTCTAAACACTTTTAGCAAAAGCAAATTTAAATCTATCATAACACCTCCTAAGCTAGTGAAAGAGATTAAAACCACTAGACTAATGTCACATAGTCTAAACAGTCATAAACCAAACACCTCTTTAGTTGTGCAAGCAGCAAATGAACAAGGCAAGTATGATTCAAAGCAATTGAAAGGAAAATAAGAACAAATTATACTAAACACTCAATAATCAAATGATTTTAAATAAATATGAACAACAATAAAACAATTTAAACAAGTAATCACATGCAGGTCAAATAAGGACAAAATAAACAAAGAAATAGAGTTCAAAGCTTTAACCTTTATTGACCTATGTCCAGGCCAACTAGCAAGCTGATGCAATAAGTCTAAGCTTATAAGGGGCTTGTGAGAAGTTTATGGTGTTTGTTGGACTACAACAATACAAGATAAAGGAATGAGGTGAGCAATGTCTTCAAGTTTGTACCTAGAACACATTACCAAGAAAGAAACTACAAGTAGCACAACCCAAAGGATAAGCTTGATTGTCAGTCAAGCTTATTCAAAGCTTATGCTATAGTAAGCTATTAAGATAAAAAGCAAATAAACTAATTTTTGAAAATCTTTGAAAGAAAACTGATTTGCAAGGAATAATAAAGAACACGTGAATAACCTCAAGCTATAATCCTCACATGAGCTTGATTTGTCAAGTCAAGCTCATATGATCAACCTAAAACTTGAAGTCAAAACCTTTAACAAAAATTCTTGAATTTTTTTTGATACATTTGAAAAGTAAATGCATAAAAAGTAAAGTGTTGAAAATAAATTTGCAATAATTAAAAAGACAAGTTAAATTAAAATGGAACTCAATATTTACATTGTTTAAAATTACATTACATTGAAAATTTTAAATTACAAAAATTAGAAAAAAAGATAAATCTGCTAGTGTAGGTATTTATACATGGAGAATACTATTCTAGAACACTTAAACCTTAAACATGATCTACCAAAAACGCCCTTGGTTGATTCCTTGAAGATGCCATTTTGATGTCGATTTTGAATATGGTCTTGTGACTTGATCATGTAAATTCTGAGCTCCCATGTGATGTGCCAGCAAAGAATATGATCTTAGTCGTCTAAGATGAGTAGAGAACAAGAAAAATAATGCACATGGGTGTGTTTGTTGATGTGTGAATCACCCAAGTTGAGTGATAATTGGTTTACCCTTTGTTTTGTGGTAAAACGAATCTGGAAAAGATTAGGGTTCTTGGGGTGGTGCAGGGGAGGATTAGATCTCTTTTGGGTAAAAATTAGGTGTTAATCGAGAATAATAATGTTAGTTTAATATTTAAACTTTTATTATTGTCAATTTTGGCCCCTCAATATCTTTAAACACAACTCGTCCAAACCATTTGTTAATATAGTTTGAGAAATGACTTTTGACCCCCTCTAGTTTGTTGACTGATGAGTTGACATAGTATTATTGAAACTTTGGTGAGGTTGTCAACTTTGATCCTCTGCTTAAACTTTTAAAGAACGACAGAATGGTCCCTGTCTTGGTTAACATTCATTTCCTTGTGTTAACTGATGAGATGGCATTTATACATGATCTCATCGTTCTTTTCGGGCTTTAAATGCATAAAAATGTCATAAAATACCATATATATGCTTGTGTTTGTTTACTTGTGTATTTTAGGTATGGATATCGTGAAAAAGACAAAAGATCACAAGAAACAAGGAAAAACGGACACGAGAAACAAAGCCGTACAAAGAACCGGGCCCTAGATCATGATTTATCCAACAATTACCCTTGAAGACTTGAAGATATGCAAGATTGATCCTCAATGAATGAAGAAATGACACTTAAAACCCTTGTATATTCATAATTACAAGTTTGGTCCCTTAAGTTTGTCAAAATTAAACAAATGGTCCTTCAACTTTGAAGAATTGGCAAGATTAGTCCCTCAACTATGCTAATTTGTCAATTATGGTCCCTTATGGAGTTAAAGTTGCATTGAAGACCTTTGAAGATAAAAAATGTCCAAGATCAGTCCTTGAACTATTCAAAAATGGCAAAAACAACCCTTGAAACACTTTTGGAAAAGTATTGTGCCAAAAGTGTAAAGAATGGAAAGTCTATAACAAAGGAAATGAGTTTTGTTGCTGGATAAACACGTTTTACCCATTTTGCCAAAAACCAAGGAGTAAAAGTGAGCAAGTGAAACATTTAAACTCAAAATTGCGCCAAACACATTCCCACTCCACCAAAACCGGATCAAATGTTTACTATTCACCCCAAGAACCCAGTTACCACTTCACTTAAAACAAAGGGTAAAAACAAATTACCCAGTCACATGCTTGATTCACACGCCCAGTAACCTATCCCACACATAAAACCCTTACTCCCACTCACTATGGACCCCACCCTCAATTCCCTTTCAACCAATCATGTGACAACTTATTCCCCAAGTACTGCCACCTGTCAAGATCAACAGCCCACACCTTTTGCTTCACTCCAAAGCTACTTTGAACGTCTAGGATCATTTTGGACAGCTCATCAACAACAAACGGCCTCAAGTGCTCAAGGACATTATAGGAAATTCACTTCTAGGGTTTGTGAACAGTGTAGGCTTAGCATTTGTCTATAAAAGGAGACCTCAACCTGTGAGAGTCCATTTGTTCCAGCTTTAGGCTATCAATCTTTGTAATCCCTTTTTAAGTTAATAAAATTTGATTTTCAGAAATTTATGAAATCTTGTTCTTGTTTATTAAAAGTGGTGTTATAATAGCCTAATTCTGAGTTCCATTTTCATGTTTGAAGGTTTTTGAGGTAAGGTTTTAAGTAATAAAACTTGGGTTTCAAAAATCAGAAAGTCTTGGTTATTTGATCTCACTTTATTTTTTGTTCATCTTAGCAACATTGGAAGTTGGTACTTGTTCTGCTAGTACCTCAGCTCAAACAATCTAGGGCCTGGATGTAGGTCTTGGAGGTTTGCACCTTCTCCTTTTTCAATTTTCTCTTTATTTTCTGAATTTTTGGTGAATTTGCATGATAGTTCTTGAATTTGTGTTTTTATGGTTGATTATTGTTCATCTGGTATTGTTTGATGTTATTGAGGTGTTGTTAGTTTGATTTGTGGGTTAAATCTTGATAATCCTTTGAAAACTTGTCAAAACAGGTTATTAAGGGGTGTTTGGGTTAACTACATAAGCATGATTTGTGGTTTGTTGAGTGTTGGTTTTGTGTTATTATCTGTTGGTACATGTGTATCTGATATACTTGGTCACTTATTTGCATATTTTGTGGTTTGAAACACCTAGATTCTAAATAGGGCCATAAAATCTTTGTTACTTGATAAAATTGGCTTAGGTTTAAGGGAAACCTAGATCTAATCATAGAATAGGGTTAACAAGTGATTAAACCTAGTTAATAACATCAGAGAAGTAGGATTTGAGGTTTGAAATTGGATCTGTGGTCAATTAGATCAGGAAAGTGTGCTTGAGTACTTATAGTTCATATCAGTAACTTTAATCTGCTTTGATCTTGTTCTATACTTTGATTCAGTGATTGAAATAAGTTTGTTTGTGCTTATTCATAGTTTATATAGCTTGTGTATGCATCCTGTTGAATTTGGTTGGCTTATTCATGCTATAACTGCTTATTTGTGCATAACTGCTTATTTTCCCAAGTCTGTGCAATATCTGGTGACTGTTTGATTAATTTGAGCTTATTGTGTGAACCAAATTGTGATTTTCTTGTTGATATTGACTCCTTGTGATTCATTGA
Organism: Glebionis coronaria; assembly: GCA_025667525.1. Lineage (NCBI taxonomy): Eukaryota > Viridiplantae > Streptophyta > Magnoliopsida > Asterales > Asteraceae > Glebionis > Glebionis coronaria. The sequence continues at coordinate 520,073,411 of CM046874.1, read as the reverse complement.
TCACAAGGGTGCCCTTGTTTCCAATTGAATCCAACTAAATCTCTCTAAAAAGCTTGGTCAAATAGTCAAAGCAGTAGGAACTCCTTTCCCCTGCTGCTAGCCACTGCTAGTGTATTTTAGGTTTCAGCTTATCAATAAGCTATAATAGCTTATTTTAACCAGCAACAACTTGGATTTTGTAATAGGTGCTCATCATTTGACCCATTTGTTCATACTGGAGCATTTGGTGGGTTGACTTTAGGGTTTGACTAGAAAACCAACTTAATTGACTTTTCATAAGTGCTTATTGGTTCATTCTGGCTTATTGGTTTTGCTTATTGGAATTTTGTTGATTGATTTGGCTTATTGAGTTCATTTGTGACATTTTGCAAGTTGAATCAAGTCCTGAGGTGCCCTAAATCTCAAACCCGACTATTTTGTCACCTCCCATTCTTCTTTGCTCACCTCCCATTCTTCATGAAGTTTATGATCACTCGTAATCAAGCAAAACGAGCTCGTAAACGTCTTCAAAAGCAAGCCAATCAAGAGACGTTGATTGAAGAACAACCTCCAATTGTTGAACCTATTGTAGAACAAGAAGTCATCATGGCTAATCGTACTATGATGGAGTTGCTACAAGCACCCACCGAGGGTTTTGGAGTGGCCATTGTGATTCCCGCTATCCTTGCGGAGAATATTGAGATTAAGACGGGTTTAATGTCGATGTTGCAAGCTAATAAGTTTAGAGGTCATGAGAAAGACAACCCGCATTACCACATTAGGAATTTTAATCGTCTCACCGCTACTAGCAAGTTTAAGGATGTTCCACATGACGCCATTAAGATGATGTTGTTTCCATACTCGTTAGATGGACCCGCTAAATTTTGGCTTGAGAAAGAACCGCCAAATTCGATTTTGACATGGGGTGATCTTGTTTCTAAGTTTGTGAAAATTTTTTTTCCACCATCTAAGACAACACATTTGAAAAATGAGATTTCACGATTTGTGCAAAGAAATAATGAAAGTTTTTCAATGGCATGGGAACGCTTTAAAGAATGTTACATGAATGTCCACACCATGATTTTTCGGAATTGCATCAAATTGATACTTTTTAGAATGGGCTTAATGATCATGAACGAGATTACTTGAATGTCGCCGCGGGTGGTAATTTTTTGTGTAAAACCACCGATGAAGCTTTAAAGATTATCGAGAATAGCTCTAAGGTTTATAGCCCTCGTAACACACCGAGTGTTACCAATTTGGGTTCGTCATCGTCGTCATCTTCTCGTAGCATTAATGCCTTACATGATGAAGCTAATGAGGAAAATCGGTTTTTCGATAGATTTTCTAATCTTATGTCTCATTGGAAAGCTCAAGAAGCTTCAAATTCCGCTTCGGTTAAAGCGGTTGCTAAGAGTTGTTTGTCTTGTGGTGGAGCTCATGATCTTTCCGAGTGCATTACCGCGGATGGTAACACTTCGAGTGCTTATGTAGCAATGGGAACTTACAACCAAAACGGTCAAGGTTCCCGCCCAAATTAAGCTCCACCAAATCAAAATGCTAATAAGTATCGAAACAACAACCAAGGTAGTAATTACCAAGGCCATTCACGTAACTACAACAAGGGGAATTATCAAAGTGGGAATGGACAAGTCACTAATCAAAACCAAAACTGTGATTTTCAAAACACTACACAAGGTTTTCAAAATTCTCACACTAAAAATCTTCAAGGATAATTTTTAGATTATGCTAAAGCAAATGATGCTAAGTTTGATAACATGCAACGTGAGATGATTAGCTTAAGATCCGAGTTGAAAAACGAGCTAAAAAATGAACTTGCTAATGAACTTAAAACTCATGCAAATAAAATGGAAGGAAATGTCCAACGTCTTCAACAAAATCAACAAAAGATGGAACAAGGACAACATGAGATTAAGCAAGAATTGTTAAAAGCGGATGCTAGGCAATCAAAATTTGAGGACCGAATGGCAAAAATGTTGAAGCAATCATGTGTAAACCCTCTTCCTTGGGTGGTCTTCCTAGTGATACCATTGCAAACCAGAAGGGAGAAATGAAGGTTATTACTACACGAAGTGGTAAAACTTTCAAGGAACCAATCTCTCGTTCAAGTACTTCTACGGAGAAGGAAATCGAGAAAGAACCCGAGGTGATGGTCGAAAAGGAGCATATTACAATCCCACGAAGTACCACTCATACCACACCTGCGGTTGAACCAATACCAATTGTGGAACCCGAGATTCCAAGGCCGTTGCCTAATGTCCAACCCACACGACCCTTACCTTACCCTTCGAGACGAAACAAAGAGAAATTGCAAGAACGTAACAAACAACAAATCGAGATTTTTATAAAAATGTTTCAACAAGTGCATTTTGATGTGAGTTTAGCCGACGCGTTGTTTATATGCCTCGTTTCGCTTCCACTTTTAAAAGTATGATGAGCGATAAGGAAAAGCTTTCAAAGATTGCTAATTGTTCTTCGGTTTATCTTAACCGCATACCGTAAAAAGTTGGTGACCCCGGAAAGTTTCTCATTCCTTGTGACATACAAGATATGAAAGAATGCCCCGCCTTGGCCGATCTTGGTGCGAGCATTAATTTGATGCCATTTTCCATTTGGAAATCGCTTTCGCTTCCGGCTCTTATTCCTTCGAACATGTCTATCGAGATGGCCGATCATTCTACGATTTTAGCATGTGGAGTAGCCGAAGATGTTTTCATGAAAGTGGGGAAGTTCTACTATCCCGTTTATTTTATAGTAGTTGACATCCCCGCGGATCCTCAAGTTCCTCTAATTTTAGGTCGTTCATTTTTAGACACCTCGAGATCGCTTATCGACGTTCATGCAAGAACTATCACTTTGAGATTCAACGAAGAGGAACTTGTTATAAACGCTACTCAAAACTCGAAACCTTCTCATGTTTATGCAACCGCTACCATCAACCACATTGACATCGTTGATGTGGTTTGCGATGAGTTTTCACAAGAAGTGTTAGGTTTTTCCGATAGCTCGTCAAGTGGCAATCCCACTATTTTGGATCCGATTCTTGCTAATTCTACACCAAATCTCACTCCATTCCAAGGAGGCGATTTCACTTCTAATGAAATCGACAATGAAGAAGAGGTGTTGATTAGTGATGATACTTCTATTCCACAATTTCTTCCGCCGATGGAAGTTATGAGTGTTGAACCAAAATCTTCAATCGAGGAACCACCTATCCTTGAATTGAAAGATCTTCCTTCTCACCTTGAATACGCATTCTTGGAAGGTGATGAAAAGTTGCCGGTTATTATTGCAAGAGGTCTTGCTAATGATGAAAAAACCGAGCTCTTGAAAGTTCTTAAAGCTCATAAAGGGGCAATTGCGTGGAAATTTTTTGACATTAAGGGTATTGACCCAAAATTTTGTACTCACAAGATTTTAATAGAGGAGGACTACAAACCCGCAATTCAAAGTCAAAGAAGGGTGAATCCCAAAATTCACGATCACATTAAAAAGGAAGTCTTAAAACTCCTTGACGCGGGAATGATTTATCCTATCTCCGATAGCCAATGGGTGAGCCCAATCCATTGTGTCCCTAAAAAGGGAGGAATGACCGTTGTGCCTAATGAGAACAACGAGTTAATTCCCACTCGTGTTGTGACCGGTTGGAGGGTGTGTATTGACTACCGAAAGTTAAATGACGCCACTCGTAATGACCACTTTCCTTTGCCCTTCATGGATCAAATGTTGGAGCAACTAGCGGGAAATGAATTCTATTGCTTTTTAGATGGTTTTTCCAGTTACTTTCAAATCCCTATCGACCCTCGTGATCAAGAGAAGGCTACATTTACGTGTCCTTATGGAACGTTTGCTTATCGTAGGATGCCTTTCGGACTTTGTAATGCACCGGGTACGTTTCAACGGTGTATGATGGCAATTTTTCACGATATGATCGAGAAGTCGATGGAAGTGTTTATGGATGACTTTTTGGTGTTTGGCAATTCGTTCACGTCGTGTTTATCTAATCTCGAGCAAATGTTAAAACGTTGTGAAGAAACCAATTTTGTGCTTAATTGGGAAAAATGTCATTTTATGTGTAAACAAGGAATCGTCTTAGGACATAAGGTCTCGAAAGCGGGGATTAAGGTCGATAAAGCTAAGGTAGACGTCATCGCCAAGTTACCTCATCCCAAAAACGTTAAGGGAGTTAGGAGTTTCCTAGGCCACGCGGGCTTTTATCGTCGTTTCATCAAGGACTTTTCGAAAATCTCTCGACCTATGACACACCTTCTCGAGAAGGATTCTCCTTTTAACTTCAATGAGGATTTTGTTAGAGCTTTCGAAACTCTCAAAAGGAAACTTACCGAAGCTCCCATTCTTGTTGCTCCTAGTTGGGAGTTACCCTTTGAAATCATGTGCGATGCAAGTGATTATGCTATAGGGGCCGTCTTAGGGCAACGATGTGAAAAGCATTTCCGTCCTATCCATTATGCTAGTAAGACGATGACCGAGGCTCAATTAAAGTACACCACAACGGAAAAGGAATTCCTTGCCGTGGTCTATGCTTTTGAGAAATTCCGACCTTATCTCGTCTTAACTAAAAGCATCGTGTATACCGACCATTCGGCTATCAAGTATCTCCTAAGCAAGATGCTAAGCCGAGATTGCTTCGTTGGATGCTCCTCCTCCAAGAATTTGATGTCACCGTGCTTGACAAAAAAGGAGCCGAGTATCTAGCGGCCGATCATCTCTCTCGTCTAGAAGATCCTCACAAAGATGTTTTCGAGAACAAGGAAATCACCGAAACATTTCCTCTCGAGACTCTCGGTGTAGTGAATTCTAAAGACACCACCCCATGGTTTGCCGACATTGTAAATTACCATGCGGGCAATTTCATAATCAAGGGTATGACGACACAACAAAAGCGAAAATTCTTTCGTGACGTCAAGTTCTATTTTTGGGACGACCCTTATCTCTTTCGGGTTTGTGCGGATCAACTCGTTCGACGTTGTGTTTTTGGTGCCGAAGCTTCTAATATCCTTAGAGCTTGTCACGAGGGACCCACGGGTGGTCACCACGGTGCTAATCTCACGGCTAAGAAAGTGTTCGATGCCGGCTTCTTTTGGCCTTCTATCTATCGTGATGCACACGCACTTGTGAAGTCGTGTGATTCATGCCAACGTCAAGGAAAATCGTCTCAATGTGATGAAATGCCGCAAAACATAATTCAAGTGTGTGAGATTTTCGACATATGGGGAATAGACTTTATGGGGCCGTTCCCATCGTCTCATGGTAACAAGTATATCCTCGTCGCGGTGGACTACCTTTCTAAGTGGGTGGAAGCTAAGGCTTTACCTACTAATGATGCTCGTGTGGTAGTGAAGTTTTTGAAGCAACTATTCTCTCGGTTAGGAACCCCTCGTGCTATTATAAGCGATCGTGGAACCCATTTTTGTAATGACCAATTCGAAAAGGTTTTAAAGAAATATGGAGTTACTCATCGTCTTTCTACGGCTTATCACCCGCAAACGAGTGGGCTAGTCGAGGTTTCGAACCCAGCTTTGAAGAGGATTTTAGAGAGGTCGATTGGAGAAAACCGTGCTTCATGGTCCGACAAACTCGATGACGCTTTATGGGCCTTTAGGACCGCTTATAAGACACCTATCGGTTGCACTCCTTATAAGTTAGTCTATGGGAATAATTGTCATTTGCCCATTGAATTGGAGCACAAGGCATATTGGGCCCTTAAGCACGCAAACTTTGACTTGAAGACCGCAGGAGATCACCGGAAAATACAATTGAATGAATTGGGTGAATTAAGAGATAATGCTTATGAAAATTCATTGATTTTCAAAGAAAAGACTAAGAAGTTTCATGATTCAAAGATTAAAAACCGGGTTTTTAACGTTGGTGATCAAGTGTTACTTTTTAACTCTCGACTTAAGATATTCCGGGAAATTGAAATCTCGTTGGTCGGGTCCTTCCACCGTTACACAAGTGTTTCCTTATGGGACCATCGAGCTAGCTCAAGATGATGGTCCTAACTTCAAGGTGAATGGACATAGGCTTAAGCACTACTTTGGTGGTGAAATTCCTTCAATGGTTGACCTCGACCAAGTCACCTTCCCCAATGATAATTAGCATTGAGGGGATCGAGTCGAGCTCATGACTCGGTAATCAAAAACGAGGTGCCTCGTGGGGGAGATCCCATGCTTATCCTTTTATGCTTACTAATCACTAATAAGGGGACTTGTACCCTTCAAACTCGTTGTCTTGTGGTTGTTTGTGATTGTGTTATCTAGATCATCATCATCATCTACGATTTAAGACTCTCGTGTTCGTTTACGTGAGCCTCCATCGTTTGTTTGAAGAAGTTTTTCACGAATCCATTGACATATCCTTTATTGTTCTAACAATTATCTTTTAGCATAATTAATAAACGGCTTTAGATATATTGTTGATCACCCTTTCCATGCTAGATCCTAAGCATTCGATTCTTCGTCTCTAGTATGGGGGTGCTCCACCTTTAGACTCGAAACATTGAGGATAATGTTTACTTTTAGTATGGGGGTGAATAGGTACTTGCTTTGCTACGCCCTCACGCTTTCCAACTTTCAATGTTTTATTTTGTTGCTAATAAGGCTAAAAATGGCCAAATTTTAAAATTTTTCTTAGTTTTCATAAGTGTTTTTAAGACACGAATGTATATTTTCCGATGGGTAGAATAAGAGCTAATTTTTGACTTGATGGGCATTTGGAGCCATTTACTTCCTTAACCCGCTCAATTCAAGTTTTGCTAGACTTTTATATAGGGAACTTTAAAACGCGAAAGTCTTAGCTCATTCGGGTTAAGAACAAGAACTTTTCGCAAGTTCCTATAATTGATCCTAGAAACTCACTTATCAAGGGAACTATAAGACGCATTCTCTAAACTTGAAAAAGTCCAAGAAAGTGCAAGATCCTATAGGTGGCTTGAAAACCCAAAACTTTGATTTGATATAGTCTTAATGAAAGCTTATTCAAATTTGGCTTAATTTTGACTTGCATGGCTAAGTATTCACGAGTCTCTTTAATTAGAGGTCTTTATATAGTGAAGAACGAGAGATGATAGAGTTATACAAGTGATCATGCTAAACGTAGAACATGAAAATGTTCTTTCAAAAACTCATATGTTTTTAATTGTGGCTTTTTCTTCCCATAAGATCAATGCATTAGGAATAAAAATAATTACAATAAGTAAGGTCGTATGATTTGAAAGGTTACTTAGCCTCTAGCGCAAGATCGTTTAAAAGTTGCTCGGGGTTGAATAGAGTTTATAGCCAAGCCATAACTTATTGAAGCGGGACGCGAAGATTGGTGATCATCCAAAAAGGCCCTAACAAGGCATGAGGAGCCCTATTTTGTTGCTAAAGATCCAAGATGATGTGAAGTATCATTATTCCTAAATCAATATGAAGGATCGAGACACACGAAGAAAAGCAATTACTCCCCTAAAGATCATGGAGAAAGTCTATCCGAAAAGACCCTTACAAGGTATGAGGATAAATATATCCAAGTCCGAAAAGGAGGCGGATCGTTGTATATCAAAATCTAAAGTAAGGATTGAAGAAAAATGATGAAGTCGTGGTCCAAATATGAAGAATCTCTCAAAAACGTCAAGTGAAGAAATTCCAAATATATGAAGAGAAGACCATAATTTCAAGAAACGTCTTCTCAAGATTTGAAGTATGAAGTACATGCCAAATATCGGTCCGAGAAAGGTCTCAAATCGTGAAACGAGTTATGCCAAGATATGAACTTAAGGAGATACACGAGAAGTCGTTTTAAAAGATTTTGTCCTTCGGCTAACTATCGATTAAATCGTGTTACTTTGCTTTCGGACTAATAACTACTCAAATAAGTCAATATGAATCACTTGTGATCCATGACAAATAGTTAAAAAATGCTAGTAACCCATTTTCCTTTTATAATAACTAGGATTGCGGGGAGAAAAAGTATTACACAATTTGGACGTATGAGTAGTGTTAGCATTGTGACTTGTACCAACAATGATCTCGTTTTTGCACTTAGCATGGAATGTATGATCTCGTGAGGGAACGACAATGGCTTAGTATGGGGGAGTGATGAGATGGCATATATACATGATCTCATCGTTCTTTTCGGGCTTTAAATGCATAAAAATGTCATAAAATACCATATATATGCTTGTGTTTGTTTACTTGTGTATTTTAGGTATGGATATCGTAAAAAAGACAAAAGATCACAAGAAACAAGGAAAAACGGACACGAGAAACGAAGCCGTACAAAGAACCAGGCCCTAGATCATGATTTATCCAACAATTACCCTTAAAAACTTGAAGATATGCAAGATTGATCCTCAATGAATGAAGAAATGACACTTAAAACCCTTGTATATTCATAATTACAAGTTTGGTCCCTTAAGTTTGTCAAAAATACACAAATGGTCCTTCAACTTTGAAGAATTGGCAAGATTAGTCCCTCAACTATGCTAATTTGTCAATTATGGTCCCTTATAAAGTTAAAGTTGCATTGAAGACCTTTGAAGATCAAAAATGTCCAAGATCAGTCCTTGAACTATTCAAAAATGGCAAAAACAACCCTTGAAACACTTTTGGAAAAGTATTGTGCCAAAAGTGTAAAGAATGGAAAGTCTATAACAAAGGAAATGAGTTTTGTTGCTGGATAAACATGTTTTACCCATTTTGCCAAAAACCAAGGACTAAAAGTGAGCAAGTGAAACATTTAAACTCAAAATTGCGCCAAACACATTCCCACTCCACCAAAACCGGATCAAAATGTTTACTATTCACCCCAAGAACCCAGTTACCACTTCACTTAAAACAAAGGGTAAAAACAAATTACCCAGGCACATGCTTGATTCACACGCCCAGTAACCTATCCCACACATAAAACCCTTACTCCCACTCACTATGGACCCCACCCTCAATTCCCTTTCAACCAATCATGTGACAACTTATTCCCCAAGTACTGCCACCTGTCAAGATCAACAACCCACACCTTTTGCTTCACTCCAAAGCTATTTTGAACGTCTAGGATAATTTTGGACAGCTCATCAACAACAAACAGCCTCAAGTGCTCAAGGACATTATAGGAATATCACTTCTAGGGTTTGTGAACAGTGTAGGCTTAGCATTTGTCTATAAAAGGAGACCTCAACCTGTGAGAGTCCCTTTTTAAGTTAATAAAATTTGATTTTCAGAAATTTATGAAATCTTGTTCTTGTTTATTAAAAGTTGGTGTTAGATAGCCTAATTCTGAGTTCCATTTTCATGTTTGAAGGTTTTTGAGGCAAAGGTTTTAAGTAATAAAACTTGGGTTTCAAAAATCAGAAAGTCTTGGTTATTTGATCTCACTTTATTGTTTGTTCATCTTAGCAGCATTGGAAGCTGTTACTTGTTCTGCTAGTACTCAGCTCAAACAATCCAGGGCCTGGATGTAGGTCTTGGAGGTTCGCACCTTCTCCTTTTTCAATTTTCTCTTTATTTTTTGAATTTTTGGTGAATTTGCATGATAGTTCTTGAATCTGTATTTTTATGGTTGATTATTGTTCATCTGGTATTGTTTGATGTTATTAAGGTGTTGTTAGTTTGATTTGTGGGTTAAATCTTGATAATCCTTTGAAAACTTGTCAAAACAGGTTATTAAGGGGTGTTTGGGTTAACTGCATAAGCAGGATTTGTGGTTTGTTGAGTGTTGGTTTTGTGTTATTATTTGTTGGTACATGTGTATCTGATATACTTGGTCACTTATTTGCATATTTTGTGGTTTAAAACACCTAGATTCTTAATAAGGCCATAAAATCTTTGTTACTTGATAAAATTGGCTTAGGTTTAAGGGACACCTAGATCTAATCATATACTAGGGTTAACAAGTGATTAAACCTAGTTAATAACATCAGGGAAGTAGGATTTGAGGTTTGAAATTGGATCTATGGTCAATTAGATCAGCAAAGTGTGCTTGAGTACTTGTAGTTCATATCAGTAACTTTAATCTGCTTTGATCTTGTTCTATACTTTGATTCAGTGATTGAAATAAGTTTGTTTGTGCTTATTCATAGTTTATATAGCTTGTGTATGCATCCTGTTGAATTTGGTTGGCTTATTCATGCTATAACTACTTATTTATGCATAACTGCTTATTTTCCCAAGTCTGTGCAATATCTGGTGACTGTTTGATTAATTTGAGCTTATTGTGTGAACCAAATTGTGATTTTCTTGTTTATATTGACTCCTTGTGATTCACTGATCACAAGGGTGCCCTTGTTTCCAATTGAATCCAACTAAATCTCTCTAAAAAGCTTGGTCAAATAGTCAAAGCAGTGGGAACTCCTTTCCCCTGCTGCTAGCCACTGCTAGTGTATTTTGGGTTTCAGCTTATCAATAAGCTATAATAGCTTATTTTAACCAGCAACAACTTGGATTTTGTAATAGGTGCTCATCATTTGACCCATTTGTTCATACTGGAGCATTTGGTGGGTTGACTTTAGGGTTTGACTAGAAAACCAACTTAATTGACTATTTCATAAGTGCTTATTGGTTCATTCTGGCTTATTGATTTTGCTTATTGGAATTTTGTTGATTGATTTGGCTTATTGAGTTCATTTGTGACATTTTGCAAGTTGAATCAAGTCCTGAGGTGCCCTAAATCTCAAACCCGACTATTTTGTCTTTTAGTGGATTTGTACTTTGCTTATTTCTGGCTTATTGAGTGTGCTTTTTCTAAATTTCTTTTTACAGATCTCTTAAGCATCCCAAAAGAAGGTTGTGTGTCAAATTAGAGCTTATGGCATTAGCTTATGGCTTAATGGGCTAAAAAGCCCAATAAGGATAAGCTGTTTGCTTAATAAGCTGTGATAAGCTCACTTTCAGCTTTTGGGCCTTTAGAGTTTTGTGTTTAGAATTGAATTTTGAGTCAGATTGGGATTTTCCAAGTCAATTGGGCCAAGTTTGACTTTTTGGGCTAAAAAGCCCATTTAAGTAGACTGTTTTTTGTTTTGGCCCATTTGAGGGCCCAATAGGGGTATTCTGGTCATTTCACATTCATTTTCTGTTTATTTAGGTTAAAATAAACTAGTTTACAAGTTTTTAGAGTTTTTTTATAATTCTTGGATTTTTAATATTATTTTAATATTATTTTATTATTATTTTTTAAATTTCTCAATTTTCAACTTTTTACATTTTTCTTAACTTAAATACATTAAAATAGGAATTTTGCAACTTTTAGAATAATTTTATCACTTTTAGATTAATTTTTATAATTATTTTAAGTTTTAATAGTTTTTAAATCATTTTAAATAGTTTTTATTAGTTTAAAATTTTCTAAAAATAGTTTTTAATCTTTTTAGGTCATTTTAGAGGTTTACCAATTGAAAATTATTTATTTGGGCTTTTTGATAATTTATTTGATTTTTAGGGCTTTAATTAGCATTTAAAAATTGAATATTTAATTAATTAAAAGGTTTGAAAAAGTTTTGATCATTGGTAAACTCTTAGTTTATCTATTTTGATTTTTGGTGAATTTTTGGTAATTTTTAGAATTAATTTTTATTTTAGCTTATTTTACGGTTTTACGTTTTATCGTCGTAGTAATTAATTTCACGTCTTCGTCATCCTCTTTTCTCATCCCCTTCTAATCCAATATTAATCTCGAATAATTTACATCTTAGTCACACACATATACCTCCTTGGGAAACGAACTTGAACTTCATTTTAGGGTCATTAGTGCTTGGTTTTCCTGAATCATCACTTAATACTTACCGCTCATTTACGCTCTTTTGTTTTCCTAAACAAGAGGTGTAATTTACCACAATCATTAACATTCGATTTAACTTTTATAAGTGACACTTTAAGTCCCTAAACTTTATAAAACCATTTTATAAGACTTGTTATGTTATTTCTTCATTCTTCATGGACTAGTCTTGTACAATATTCAAACTTCAGAGACCTTAATGTGCTTTTTGATATTTAAGGGGTATAAAGTGACTACTTGTGGAACTTGAGGGACCATTTTGTAAATCTTAAATTCTTTAGGGTATTTTGGTAAATTCACATCTAGCTTTGGTTCTTTTATACGACTTCCTTTCCCGTGTTCATTTTTTTTTAATTTTATGATTTCTAAGTGCATTCTCGATATCCGTGCCTACAAACACACAAATAGAGAAACAAGGGTATTTGGAACACATTTGATGATATTTTCCAAGTCCGATTTGAGGTATGAAAACATGTATAATTAGAGTCTCATCAATTCCGGCATACTAAACGATTGTCGTGTCCTCACGCAATGCTAGAATTAAGTAACGTAGTACTTCCAAAATTCATTTTTATTCAACGTTTGTTAAAAATTAACTTAACTAGATGCGTTTTGGACATAATGTATTGTTTTCATCACGTAAAAGTGCTTTTAGGATCATAGAATAAGAACACATGAATGCTTCATAGAAATAATTTTGTCGTCCTCGATTTTCATTTAATTCCATGCTAGCGTGAAACAAGATCATTGTCGTTTATAAGTTAGTAATACTAACACTACTCATATACCCTAATCACGTACTTAGACTCCCTTATTCCTAATGGGTATCTCTTATATTTTATTTTGTCTAATGATCACGAGGATGCATTTTTTTACTTATGTTGTTGGTCCCGTTTAACTCATTACTACTTATCAACCTTAAGTAGTAACTCGCTAATAAGATTCAAGTGTGTTGTTTTATCAATTAATAAGAACTACGAACAAATAAAACATCAATACCATATACTTTTCAATGTATAGACTTTATTAAAACTCAATAAAGAATCTATAACCCACTTTGTTTGTGAAAGAACAAAGTGGTTGAATGATAATGTTGGGGTGATCTCCTCTACTTAAACTTCTAACCAAAGTTAAGAGTTTAAGTCTCAACCAAAACGTTCATATGCATTTAGCTATATGGTTTGTGATGTAGGTTTTTATATACTTCTTTTAGGAAAAAGAAAATATAATGCGGAAAGTATTAATCGACACGATTTAGGAAAACCGTGAAGACGAAAATTTCGAGTTCGTTCTCGAAGGAGGTGTGTGAATTAAGTGCCAAGTATATAAAATCAAATTTGGATGAGTGTTGTTTTTGGTTGAGAAAGAAGGAAAAATAAGACGAATTACGCTAAAAATTACCTGCGACTAAAAAACGCAAAACCGTAAAATTCGACAAAAATTAAAAGTGCTCAAAAAATTACCAAAAAATTACCTTAAATCTAGAAAATGTAATTAAGACAAAAATGAAAACCAAATTATCTAAACATTTTTTAATAATTTTATATTAATTTTTAAAATATAATAAAAAACCAAAAATTAAATAAAATAAAAAATAAGTCAAAATCAAACTTTTTTCTTTGTAAACCTCTAAAATACTATTTAAAACCTAAAAATGATTTTTCAAAATTTTTAAAATACTGTTTACTATTTTTAAATCTCTTTTTAAAATTAAAACAAAAAATAATCAAAAATAAATAAATGAAAAACGTGAAAATATACTTTTTAAACCAAAAAGTCTTAATTTAAGTCTAAAACGTAGGAAAAATGAAAAAGGTAAAAATTGCTTAACAAATAAGCTGGAAACAGCTTATTAAGCTACGAACTAAATAAAATAAGCAAAACTAAAAACCCTTTAAATACCAAGCCCTAGGGAGACTTGACAGTAAAGTCCCTAGGGCGCAATGGTATGATCTGTGTGTGTTGAGAGGAGTGGTGCAGGTTCGAGTCCTGGCCACGTCCTTTTTGGAATTTTTTTTTTATTTTTCTTTTTACACAAACTCAAACCTGATGACTTAAATTTGACAAAAACACAATTAAAACCTAATATTAAACAAGATTAAACTTAAACTTTAACAAAAACGTGCCCAGAATTCAAATGATTCTATAGTAGTAAAAATAAGAAAATAGTGTGTTGTCCTAGAAATAAAAACCAAAGGATCATTCTCTGATGACTCTTAAAAGGTCACTATATGCTTGGTGACCTGATTTGGCTTGTGTGATGTGATTATATGGTTGTTTTTGGAAAGTAAGGAACCCCCACAACCAGTTGGGTTGTGGGGAGTCACAAATAAGCAAGAACACGCAAGATTTTACACCAAAATTTCACACAAATGGCAAATTAATTCTACTGATATGGTATGCAGTACTGGGCAAGGTTTGCTGGTCTATTTGACCTATGGGTGAGTTTTGGTTGGCCAAAACTCACTCATATATCATCCAAACTACAACAAACAATACACAAATCCCAAATTACACCTAACCCTAACAGTCTAACAAGTTTTTAACTCAAAAATTACTAAAACAAGACAGATTTTAAAGCCTACTGATTTAGACTATTTTTACCAAACTTAAAGCATCCAAAACCTTTTTAAACCTACACTACTTGAAACAAACCATCAATAAACCACTACCACTATTATCAAAGTGTGTTTAAACTGATTATATGCCAAAATTTTGTCAAAAACTCAGCTTATAACATAGACCCAAACACCCATTAATTTCTGAAAATGGAATTTTAACAAAGACTTTATACTTAATGTCACTTACAACTGATTAAAATCTATTAAATCATACATCCTAAGCATACATAAGCAAGAATTAACAATAAAAAACAGGAAAACACACAAAATCAAAAGAATCACATAAAAACTAAAAAAAAACTTGCCAAAGGGGTTCAAGCCTTATACCTTGGCTGATGCCTTCCAAAGGGTATGCCCAAGAGCTTATGAGAGCTTAATGGTGAGTAGAGAATCCATGTTGTTGGAGTCTAAAGAAAGACCCAAGGGAACAAAATATCTTCAAAATAAAAATGTAATGAGAATGAATGATGATAAGAGGGTCTTGTTTCTTTTTGGAACCTACACAAAAACCACCAAACCAAGAAACAAACTCAAGTTTGAACAGCTAGACCAAAGGCTTGTCAGGCTTTTGGGAAGGCTGTTCAAACAGTGAGAAGTGAGTACAAAAAAATGGGATAAAACTGATTTTTGAAAACAAACTTTGAAACTAGGAGAAATCTTAACAAAAGCTTATCAAAACACTTAGGCCAACAATAAAAATCCACTTTCACTTGAATTCATCATTGGATTCAAGATTATGAAAACTTTTTGTAAAAAACATCAAGAAAATGGATTTTCTGAAAATGCTTTATAAAATGAAAGCTTTTAAGAACCTTAACTAAATTGCAAAGAAAGTAAATTTTAAGCTAATGAAACATTAAAAACAAACTTGGAACTCAGAATTTGCACACTTTAAAACTTTTCATTTTCATTGATAAATTTTAAAAATACCAAATATGGAACAAAGAAGAGGCTAACAGGCTAGCTCTCTTTATATAGACTAACTAGGAAGATTCTAGTGCAACTAAAACCCTAAACACGAAATGCCAATGCTGCCCTTGGAAAAATTCTTCAAACTTGGTCAAATGATGCATCATGTGATCTCTTGTACTGTGACAGCTGTAGGATTGATCTTGTGCGTTAATCTCAAACTTTGGGACCAAGTAATGGTTTTGTGAGCGTTGGATTCCTGCTGGATTCTTTATTTGCTATTTTTGT
Source organism: Glebionis coronaria (assembly GCA_025667525.1). Taxonomy (NCBI): domain Eukaryota; kingdom Viridiplantae; phylum Streptophyta; class Magnoliopsida; order Asterales; family Asteraceae; genus Glebionis; species Glebionis coronaria. Next base: position 520,057,824 of record CM046874.1, on the reverse strand, counting down.
TCAAACAGGGGAGCAGGGGACAATGGGGTCCACATGGGGGTCATGGGATACAAGTTTTGGGTGTGGGACGGGTTGTGGTTATTGTTAATCAACGTTCTGGATGAGATGGGGTTTTATTTTTGGGTAATTAAGTTAAACCCAATTAGGGTTTATGATGTTCTTGGTTGGGTTTAAAGGGGTGATTAATCTGATTTAGGTTTAATAAAAGTGTTTTGATGGGAAATTTTTAAACTGATTTTTAATCAGTTTAATAAACGTTTTAGGGTTAGTGGGTGAGGACGTGTAAGGAGGGGAGTGTGTGATTGGTTGGTTTAAGTGAGTGGGTGACGTGTCAGGCTGGGAGTGGAGGGTTTAAGTTGTGATGTCGCCCATGTTTAGTCCATGGCTTCTCTTGTCTTTGTCATTTCCAGTTAAATAGCCCATAAATGAATATCCCTTTGTAAATGAAGTTTTGGTTTTTCTATATTGGCCCCAAAACGTTTTCATACTTGTTTCAAGGGCATTTAATGTAAGTTGACCATTCTTCAAGGGCTGATCTTGTAATATCTTGATAATTTAGGGACCCTAATGCAACTAGTGAGTTTTGCAAGGGTACAAATTGCCAAGTCTTCAAAAGATGAGGGACCATTCTTGCCAATCTTGAAAACTTCAAGGAATTCAAAGGAAACTCATGATTCAGGTCCGGGTCTTTGTGCGGCTTCATTTCCCGTGTTCGTTTTTGCTTCATTCTTATGATCTTTTGTTGATTTCACGATATCCGTACTTAAAATACACATTGAACAAACAAAGACATATTTTGGGGGTATTTTAATGGTATTTTAAGAATTTTAAGCCCGATTTCATGCTATCTGAGGGCGCGGTGTTCTTTGTTGATCGACGTTTTGAGAACTTATACATCACATTTTGGCGCCGCTGCCGGGGAGGTGTTTATAGTGCCATTATTATTATCGTGTTTGTGTGAGTAGTGCGTTTTTGCTTTTCAATTTTTGGAAAGCGTATATAACGTACTGTTTGACTAAATATTTTGAGGCTAACAATCTCCCCCAATGAGAGGTAATTCCGACAGTGATTCCGATAGGTTATTCCGACAGTGATTCCGACAGGGTTTCCGACAGCCTTATTCCGACAGTGATTCCGATACTGATTCCGACAGCTCATATTCCGGTAGTTATACATTCCGACAGATATTCCAATACTACATACCGACAGACATTCAGATACTACATTCCGACAGTATTCCGATACCACATTCCGACAGTATTCCGATACCACATTCCGACAACATTCCGATGGACATTCCGATAGCACATTCCGATGGTATGTTTCGCAAAATTTTTGTTCGTGTATTTTTTAGACTTAGCCACTATCTAGACTATTTTCGGAATATCGTTTACACGAAGATTAAAAAAAAGAGTTAAAATTATCCCGTCAAGTAAATTCAAATTTTTTCCATACTAGTTTTAGGACATTTCAAGCTCGATTTCAAAATTTGGCGATTACAAAATTTTTTGGTCTACCGTTTTGGCGGACTGGAGAATTTATTGTCGGACTGAAAAAAATTGCAATTTTCAGAATTTAAACCACAACAACAATCACAACACATCTACTTAAGATCCATATTCACTTCATCATTTCAGAGAATATTGAGATGGATTCTACTGCCGAATATCGTGTGACGAACAACAACATAATGGTGGCGGGTAACAAGAGAGACCACCAATGCTTGTGTCGGGTCGATATGATCAATGGAAATACCGTTTTCTACGTTACCTTGACACAAAACCGAATGGTGATGCTTTAAGGCAATTTATCTTTGATGGACCCTATAAACTCTCAAGGATTCAAGTTCCTGGAGTACCAGCCACAAACACAACTGAAGAACAACTTGCATATGAACGTGATGAAAAGAGAAACGACCTCACACCAGAGAACCGTGCTTGGTTTGATGCAGAAAAGGAAGCAATCTACTTAATTCTTAGTGGCATTGGAGATGATATTTATTCCACGGTTGATGCTTGTTCTACTGCTAAAGAAATGTGGACAGCTATTGAAAGATTGCAACAAGGTGAATCACCTAACAAACAAGACATGAAAACTAAGATGTTTTGGGACTTTGGCAAGTTTACATCAAAGGATGGGGAATCAATTGATTCTTATTACTCCCGATTCTACAAAATGATGAATGACATGACCCGAAACAACTTGCAAGTTTCCACCATGCAAGTCAATGTCCAATTTCTACAACAACTTCAACCAGGGTGGACACGGTTTGTCACCTTGGTGAAACAACAAAAAAAGTTAGATGAAGTTTCATATCACACGCTCTTTGATGTTTTGAAACAATTTCAAAATGAAGCAAATGAACTTCGAGCTGAACGTGCAGCAAAGGTTTCAAATCCACTTGCTTTGGTGTCTACCACTCAACATTACCCAGATTATCGTTTTCGTGTTCCAAAGACCTACTCCACTCAATCATCATCATCACCACGATCATCCACTGTCTCTAAGTTACATGCTCCAACAAGATCCAGAGGCAAAGAAGTTTCAAGAGCACCATCACCTACACCTGAGCAATCCTCCGAAGAAGACAGTGATGAAGAACTTCCTCAAAAGGATAGGGAATTCAAGCAACAAATGGCCTTTATTATGAAACAATACAGGAAAATCTATAAACCTACCAACAACAACCTCAGAACATCATCTAACACGAGGAAAAACTATGCTCAAAGTCCTCCAAGGTATGACACACGAAGACGTGCTGAGAGTCCTCCAAAGTATGATCGACAACCCGCAAAGTATGATAATCAGAGGGTTGCTACTGTTGTTGGAAATAGGGAAACGGTCCTTTGAAGGAAGAAGTATATGTTACGCAGTTGGAAGGATTCGTTAATCCTCATTATCCTGACAAGGTGTATTGTCTCCACAAAGCACTTTATGGACTCAAGCAAGCTCCAAGGGCGTGGTACGATGAGCTCTCGACATTTCTGGTATCCAAAGGTTTCTCAAAAGGGTCCATTGATCTAACTTTGTTCACTTATAAATATGGGGATTGTTGGAAATATGTTTTTCGTATTTAGGAAGATTCGGTCACTCCGACAATATATTAAGTAGTGGCTCGTAGTTTAGTTATTCTACATTAAGTAAACAAGGAAAGGCCTAATCCATGGTTTGTATGGACGGCCCAAACATGTAAGCCCAAGCTCATCACAAGGCTTGGGTATATAAACCCTCTCCTTAGTTGGAGAGGGTGCGGTTCACCTTATTTTTCACATAGTAAGAGAAGTGTTTTCTTTCACTTTCTCTCTCTAAGTGTGTGTGTTCTCACCATCTCTCTATCTCTTTCTCTCTCTAAACATAAGCCTAGATTTACATATCTAACAAATGGTATCAAGAGCCATGGGATGATTGTTTGGTTTTTGTGTTTGTGTTCTTGATTAATACGCCTATTTTGATCCTTATTCATTCGTACCAATTTTTTTTTGTGTTTTTATGGTTTAATCTTGATACAAATCCTCTACATACTTGTGGTAGTGATTTGTGTTGGGTCTACTAGATGTAGATCTTGCAGCCTGTCAGGACCGGTGAATGACTTCTGTAATCACAAGTCAAATCACAAAGAGACTGTATACACAATATAAATGTAGAATATAAATATAATTAAGAAGAACAGAATAACTCTAAAGACTTGATCCTTTCTAAGGATTTCTAATATTAATAATCACTAGAACTACGTTTGGTGAAGGTGTGTCTAAACCTTCTGCCTAAGGTTCCTTTTATACTACAAGGAAACCCTAATACATCATTAAAGAAAACGTGTAAAACCGATATGCATATCCTTTCCTAACATATCTCATGCATATCCTAACAGAATATTAAGTAAATAATAAAGTTTGACTTCGACTAGGACCAGGAGCAGGACTTGCTCCTACTACGACTAGGACCAGGAGGAACTACATACCTCCTAGTCTACCTATTACATATAACTATTACAATGGTCCTAACATACCTCCCCTAAACTTGAATTTGACCTGTTGAGTTTAAGTTTCCTGGAAAACGTGCAAAGAAAGCCCGAGGATTGTATCAGCAAAAGAAATAGCAGCATCAACAAGATAAGAATCAGAGTAACCGCCGCAACATGAAACACTAGAAGCTTCTCCAAAGCTTGTAACAAATCAGCATCGTGTTGAATCTTCTCAGCAACATGAGCAGATTTGATGAGCCTTTACCAAGTAGCTGCTCGCTCTTGGGCTAGCTAGTCATTCTGGTGGAATAAGCATCACCCTGGGAGACTAGAACCCAGCCCAACTCTTAGAACGTGAATCAATGGTGAGTGGGGGTACCCTGATGATTTTAGGCAAACCATCACAGCCGTCAACGGATTTGATGCGTCTTTACCAAAAGCCGTACCCCTCTGGACTCGCCAACTCTTAGCAATGAAGCATCGGTGAGTTGAACACCCTATAGCTTTAAGCAAGCTATTACAGCTATCAACGGATTTGATAAGATCTTTACCAAGAGCCGTACCCCCTTGGATTAGCCACTTTTCAGTCCAAGACTATGGCAAGTGAAAACCATCCAGTTTTGGGTAATCTGGCAACCATCAACGGATTTGAGAATCGCACCAGGAGCCGTACCCTCAAGGTGAATCAACTTTTTCTTGTCGATTAGACATGGTAAGTTGAGAACCATTTGTTGTGTGGACCACGTCCAACACCAAGTGAAACCAAGTACTAGGACAAGCACAAATCAGGAACCAGTAACCACATTGTGAAGCAGCCAAGGGATATTATGTACAAGTATAAAATCTAAACTGTGTTTAAAGTATAAGCATATATTATATAAAAAGTATATATATATATATATATATATATATATATATATATATATATATATATATATATATATATATATATATATATATATATATATATATATATATATTTATGAATTGTTTTAATTTTTTTTTAACTATAAAGAATGAAGTTCACCAATCACTGTACATATTGGTGAAAAGAATGAAAATAAGAACAAATGAACAAAAATACAAAGCATAAACACTTACAACCCAATCACCTTACATACCAGAAGCATCCTTCTTATCTGCTATCAACCGCGCCTGAATACCTTTGACCAATGTCGTGGCCATAAATGTCTCATTTCCAGATGGAGCAGTAGAAATTTGCAAGTGACTCGCCAACATCGCCTCCATGGAAGAAATAGTCAAAGGATACTCCACATCCGTCAGCATAAACACCATATGAACAGATTCTAATTCCAACATATGAACACCACATCCAGCATATAGCTTCCAGCGCAGAATCTCCCATTGCATTTGATCCTTCCATATGCCTGAAACAGGAGCATTAGGAGGAGCATCCAACATTAGCTTGAGATCAGCCCAGATACGCAGACCAGGCCAGGAGCAAAACACCACTTGACATGGAAGGATTTTAAACCACCAGAAGCCAACCAATTATAACTAGAAGCTGACCAAAGAGGACCAGAAGCCAGTGATGTAAGGCAATATCCACCAGAAGAGAGAAAAAATCCTCCATCATAAGCACCACACACCATCAGAACCAAGAAACTATGTTGTTAAATACTATCAATACGTTAGTCTGACCTAATATGTACACAAAGCCTCCCCTTAGGCTTTGCCTCCCCTCAATCCTAGACCTCAAGGATTGACCATCCCAATATGAACCACCAAGTGGTTAAACCGAGGACCATCAAAAGCTTTAGTCAGCAAATCAGCAACATTGTCATCCGTATGAACTTTAAGAACCTGTATCAGCTTCTTCTCATTGGCATCCCGTATAAAATGATGCTGAATCTCAATATGCTTCGTCCGCTGATGAAATACAGGATTCTTCACAATGCAAATAGTGCTTTGATTGTCAATAAAAATTTTGGTATTCATAAAATTGAAACCATAATCCAACATCTGATTTTGGATCCACAAAACTTGTCCACAACAACTAGCAGCAGCAACGTATTCAGCTTCTGTTGAAGAAGTAGCTACGATTGTCTGTTTCTTACATTGCCATGAAATAAGTCGACGACCAAAAAATTGACAACCACCAGTAGTAGACTTCCTATCATTATTAGCACCAGCATAGTCACTATCACTATAGGCTTCTAGAACAAAAGGAGATTCTCTAGGATACCATAGACCCAATTTAGGTTGAGCCTTGATATACTTGAAAATCTTCTTCACTGCATTTAAGTTCGAAACCGTTGGAGTCACCTGGTGTCTAGAACAAGCACTTACTGCAAACATAATGTCCGGACGTGATGCAGTCAAATACATGAGGGAGCCAATCATAGACCTGTACATGTGAACATTGACCGGGGGGTCTGGCTCAGTCTTAAGTTTGATTTTAGCAACTTCATAAGGAGTTGCTGCTGGTCTAAGAGGATCCATGTCAAACTTTTGAAGAATCTCATGGACATATTTATCTTGACTGATGAAAATCCCATCCGATTGTTGCCTGACCTGAAGACCAAGGAAGAATGACAGTTCTCCCATTGCACTCATCTGAAATTCGCCTTTCATCAAGTGTTCAAACTCATCACACCACTCCTTCCTTGTAGAACCAAAGATAATGTCGTCCACATAAACCTGAACAAGAATAATATCCTTGGAATTCCGCCGAAGAAATAGTGTTTTGTCAATAGTACCTCTTCTATAGCCATTCTTTAACAAGAAAGTTGAAAGACGCTCATACCAAGCTCTAGGAGCCTGATGTAACCCATAAAGAGTCTTGACCACCTTGTAGACTTTCTTGGGATGAAGTGGATCTACAAACCCCTTAGGTTGAGTAACATACACTTCCTCGTCAATTTTGCCATAGAGAAATGCACTCTTGACATCCATCTGGAACACCGTAAAGCCAACATAAGAAGCAAAGGCCAAAAATAGACGAATGGCCTCGATCCTTGCAACCGGCGCAAAGACTTCAGTATAGTCAATGCCCTCAATTTGAGTGTGTCCTTGTGCGACAAGCCTAGCTTTATTCCTGACGACAATTCCCCTTGCATCCTTCTTGTTTTTGAGAATCCATTTGGTATTGATAGCTGACTTTCCATCCGGTAGATCAACCAGAACCCAAACATTCTGAAACAAGAATTGCTGCATTTCCTCCTGCATAGCCTCCACCCAACTTTGATCCTCAAGAGCATGAGAAACAGACCTAGGTTCCACCTGTGAAAGAAAACAAGCAAACAAACAGTGTTGAAAGTCCGTATGATTATTACGCTTTTGATCCTCAATATAGCCCACAAGAGCATGATGATCAGACGAGGCCTTCTGCTGCATTCTGCGTGTCTTGACAGTAGAACCAGGATCTCCAATAATTTGAGTGGTAGGATGATCTTTATGTGATTGCAAGACTGGATTGGAAGAAACCTCCACTTCTGGTACCAAGTTATTGAGATCACAAACAAAGTCAGCATCATATGAAGCATTTTGGAAAATCCCATCTACCGGTTGTGTATGAATATCATCCAGCTTGGTAGAAGACTTCTTTTCATGGTTCCCCAAATCAGAAGGACTGGAGAATCGAGTATTGGAAGCAGACTCACTAGTCGGAGTACCAGTAGGTGATAAGCTAGCACCAGAAGCAGAAGCTGGAGTACCAGGATCAACTTTGTCAGTAGGCTCAACCAAGGGAAACTCAAAACTACCTTGAGCAGCTGCTTTAGTAGCTTCTTGTTGTTGTTTGAGAAGAGTGTCAAGAGCTGCTTGGGAATCCTGTACATCCAATGGAGTTGCATCACTAGGAGGAGTAGGAGAAACCGTAGTGGAATAGGATGGAACCACAAAAATGTCATCCTCATCATCTGAATCAGAAAGACTAGAAGGAACACCAGTACTAGAAGTTGCAAACACTTGTGGTCCTGCATCATGGTTAGTTTTGAAACGAAAATATCCTAACGAATCACTAAGATAATCAAGATCAAAATACCATTCTGGACCTTTGCCTTGGATGTTTGACTTCTCCTCAAAATACCTGAGATTAATAGTTTCAATGATCCGTTTGGCTTGAAGATTGTAGACACGATACGCCCGCGAATGAGCTGAATATCCCACAATATATCCTTCATCTGCCTTGCCATCAAACTTCCCCAAATAGTCACTAGTATTCAGAATGGTGACTGGACACCCAAAAGGCTTCAAATGAGCAATATTTGGAACTTTGCCCGTGAGCATCTCATAAGGAGTCTTTTTGTGAGGATTGGTAATAGAAACCCTATTCAGAACATAACTTGCAGTATTAACAGCTTCTGTCCAGAACATGGTTGGAAGCTTGGAATCGGCAAGCATAGTTCTTGCTGCTTCTATTAGTGTCCTGTTCTTTCTTTCTGCCACACCATTCTGTTGAGGAGTCCTAGCAGCACTATAATCTCTTTTGATGCCCTTAGCATTGCAAAGTGCGATGAGGTCTTTATTTTTAAACTCGGTTCCATTGTCGCAACGAATACTTTTAACTTTCTTGGACAACTGATTCTCTATCAAGGTAAGAAAATCTCTAAGAATTGAGTAGGTCTCACTTTTGGCAGCCATGAAGAACACCCACGTAAACCTGCTATAACCATCAGTTACCACCAAACAGAATTGCTTGTGGTCAATGCTCCTGATGGAAGTAGGACCAAATAAGTCCATGTGTAGAAGCTGTAATGGTTCAGTAATAAGACTTAGAGCAGTAATGGCCTTGAAGGATGCTTTGTGCTGTTTGCCTTTGCTGCAGGCAATACAATTTATATCATTTCGAAACGTCTTGGGAGGTAAACCAGAGACCAGATTCAGATTTACAAGTTTGTGAATGGTCTTGAAGTTCACATGCCCCATCCTTCGGTGCCATTTAGTGGCTTCATCTTCTGAGGCTTTTGCAACCAGACATGCTAGTTGACCAGTAGGGTTGACTTCATTCAACTTGATGCTATAGAGATTGTGTCTTCTAGGGATTATGAGTAAAACTTGTGAGTCATCCGGAAGCTGAAAGTCTTTGGAAAGCACAAGTGCATCAGTATCGGTGAAGAGAACAAACTGCTTCTTGTCACAAATCTGAGAGACCGATATCAAGTTGAAGTGTTGAAGTGCTTCCACATAGTAGACCTGCTCAAAATTTAGATTTGGAGTCTTTATTGTTCCTTTGCCAGTGATTTTGCCTTCACCCCCACCAAAATAGACCTTGCCACCATGAAATGGTACAAAGTTAGAGAGAAGACTCTTATTGCCAGTCATGCTCCTGGAGCAACCACTATCAACAATACCTAGACTCGGATCCTGGTATGGAGTAACCTACAACAACAAGATAATAAAAATGCAAAAGTTAGTGTCTTAAGGGGACCCAAACCTTTTCAGGTTTGAGCCTGCCTTGTGGATCATTAGAATAGTGCCAAGAAGATTGATGAGATCCACCATTGTTCTTGGTTGCCTATTCATCATATGGGTATTATTATTTGACCAAGAACAACCTGCTGAGGGCTTAACAGCAGTTCCCAAATTTCCCAAACCAAAATACGTGTGGTCTAAATTATGTGGATAGATTGGATTAAAATTTTGAAAATAATTACTGGTTGTTTGGAATCCACTATCTCTCCAATAATCAGACGCGAAAGGAGAGGATACTCTAGAAGTATTAAACGTTGGAGCACTAGGATTAAGTCTTCTAGAAGCATATGAAGCAGCTCCTGGTGGACCAGGAGCAGGAAAAGCATGATTAACAGATGCATGTGTGTCATAATAATCACAATCTTTAATTAAATGAAAGGCACTGCCACAAACAAAACATGTTTTGAAAGACCTTTTATTAGAATGAGATTGTTTCATACTGCCTACTTTATTACACACATTTCTAGGAAAAACATTCTTCCTAGGACTCAATAAACAAGGACCAGACACACTTGACTTGACAGCAACTTTTTCTTCACACTTCCTAGCACCAGTAGCAGCATGTTCATTCAACTTGGAACTTGTAGGTCTTGACTCTTCACTTGAACCACTAGATGCAAAGTCACCGGCTTTGTCACTGAAAGTACATGAGACAAAGTCATTAGTATTAGTAGAACTTGTTGGGGACTCAAGCATCTGTGATCCATCCGAGTCATTATGCCATGTGGTGGGCATAAAAGTTCCAGTAAGAGGAGGAGGTACAGCATGCATTTCTGCTGCTGGTTTAAACCTATTGTAACTAGGTTTGCCCTCATCCTCTTTGTCGGCATCAAAGACACTTGAGAAAGATAAATCAAATACATCTTCTGAATCAATATATTTTTCAAATCCTAAGCCTCTTTTAGTTCTGCCAGACATGCTACTATCAATTAATTTCGAAAGATTTTTAGGTGCCTTTTGCCATTTGTCAAATCTTAGCATTGTAGCATCTAATTTAGCTTGCATCTCCTCTTTTTCTTTTATACTAGCATCTCTTTCAGTTTCTGTATATTTAAGCATATTTGTAGTGTTTTCTAAATCAATGCTTAATATCCTGATTTTATCCTCATACGCACGTTGTGTGTCTTGTAACCACCTCTTTTGTTGTTCCAATGTGTTTAATGAAGCCTTATAGGCTTGAACCTCTAAAAAATACTTATCATTTTGTTCATTTACTTCATTAAATTGGGACAACAATTCTGAGTATTTATCATGACAACCAAGAGGACAATGTTGTACCTGAGGTGAGATGCCCATAAGAGCAAACTCGTCTGCTTCTTCTGCATCAGAGAGATTCCCAGCAATCATTGCAAAGACGTCAGTCGAGGACTCAGCTGACTCCAGAGTAGAAGCCTGATGATCATTCCAGTTGACCATAGAGTCAACAGATACCAATGCCTTCCTGTCATCTTTTATCTCCTGAACCTTGAAAGCGGAGTACCTGCTCTTTTCCTGATCATTCTTGCTAGGGCACTCCCTTGCAAAGTGACCCTGTTGCTGGCAGTTATAGCATCGTACCTTTCTTCTATCGAATCTTGCTGGCTCCCGAGGGTTGTAATTAAATTTCCTTCCTGCTTTCTTCTCAAACTTGTGAACCCTAAGAGTAAGCATGGCCATCTGCCATTTAAGATCCATCTCATCCAGGTCAAGTTTATCGACCTGTTTGAAGTCATCAAAAGCAAGTTGTTGTTCAGCATTAACATCAGCCACAAAAGAATGAAGAACAACTTCTACCATACTACCAGACTTGGCAGTAGGATCAGGAGCAGAAGTATGCTGAACAATATGCTGAGAGGAGACAATATTGCTTGGGCTACTTGCATATGACATGGGACTAGGTGCCATAGAACTCACAAAGGCTGAATTAGCAGGAGTGGGAAAAGAGTCACTTGAAAATCCTCTCACATGGGGTTCGAAAGTTCTGAGCCTATGAAACAAATCATCAAAAGTGAGATAGTCAAGCCCACCTTTGGCTTTGAGAGAGATCACCACCTGATTCCATGAGTAGGGTAAGGCTTTAAGAAACCTTGCATTAATGTCACCATCATCAGGCTTTGACCGAAGTTGATTCAACTGGCTCAATATCTTCTGGAACCTATCATACCCTTGATTTAGACCTTCAGTTTCTGAGATTTTGAATTCTGTGAATTCATCTCTCAGCATGGACCTTCGCATTTTCTTTGACTCCTCATTCCCACCGAACCTTGCTTTTATTCCATTCCAGATCTCTCTGGCATCATCCAAATGGTAGAAGTCACCCATGTGATCTTCAGGAAGAGATTGAAGCAAAATCATTTTTGCTTTTACCTCCTTCTGAATAGCTATGATTTCCTCATGAGATTTAGGGTCAAGAAGGGTAATGTTACCATTCTTGTCTCGTCCAGTATGCTTCCTGCTGTTCCCATTCAAAATGATCTTCCAAAGATCTTGATCAGTGTTGGTGATCCACCATTCCATCTTCATTGCCCAGTTATCATATTCACCCTTCTTCAGAAGAGGGAATTTACCATTCGTATTAGAGACCGTAGCCAGGATCTGCTGAGGTTGCACAATTTTAGGAGTGCTGTCTTCTCCTGTTTGAGTAGAAGTTGAGGCAGACATGATGAACAAAATGTCAGAAATAAGAAAACTTGATTCTTCTTGCATAGAGACCCTCCCAGGCTCTGATACCACTTGTTGGGTCTACTAGATGTAGATCTTGCAGCCTGTCAGGACCGGTGAATGACTTCTGTAATCACAAGTCAAATCACAAAGAGACTCTATACACAATATAAATGTAGAATATAAATATAATTAAGAAGAACAGAATAACTCTAAAGACTTGATCCTTTCTAAGGATTTCTAATATTAATAATCACTAGAACTACGTTTGGTGAAGGTGTGTCTAACCCTTCTGCCTAAGGTTCCTTTTATACTACAAGGAAACCCTAATACATCATTAAAGAAAACGTGTAAAACCGATATGCATATCCTTTCCTAACATATCTCATGCATATCCTAACAGAATATTAAGTAAATAATAAAGTTTGACTTCGACTAGGACCAGGAGTAGGACTTGCTCCTACTACGACTAGGACCAGGAGGAACTACATACCTCCTAGTCTACCTATTACATATAACTATTACAATGGTCCTAACAATTTGGTATTGTTACTTTGGTTAAAAACACAAAATGTTTGGGTGTTTGATTTGTTTTTAGGCTTAAAATCTCGAATTTCTTGTGTAATATCCGAGAAAAGTGGAAAAATACTCCATCGCAATGTTGGAAGGGTTTTACTTTGCGATCACCAGGTATTGCGATACCCCTTATTCCGACGTACATTGCGATCGTTCATTGCGATCGTGGATTGTGACGGAATTAAGGCATATTGAAACGTTACTCTGCCAAAATTTCATTTGCCATATTGCGATAGTCCTCATATTCCGATAGGTGTCACATTGCGATACTTGTCTCATTCCGATACGAGTACCATTGCGACAGTCCTCATATTCCGACAGTGGACATATTGCGATAGTAGGGGTATTCCGACAGACTTTATATTACGACAGTGGACATATTGCGATACAAAGGTCATTGCGATACAAGTGTCATTGCGATGGGTAATATTGCGATGGGTATTGCGATGAGTATTCCAATGGTTTAAACATTAACATTGCGACATAAATTGTTTTGTGCATTCCGATAGAGTGACAAGATTTCCAATATTTTTCAAAAACGTGTTTTTGAAAATTTTTAACATCGTGTGTAATTTTGTCTTGGAATTTTTGGTTTATCGAGAACATGAATTTAGGGGATCTCAACATTATTTCTCGGCTTTAAAACACAACAACAAACACATTTAATTTCTCTAATTGATCGATCAACTTTGTAAATCTTAACTTATAGAAATGGAGTACACATCTCTTACGGTTAAGTCCATCCTCTCAGGTACGGATAATCGTCCACCAATGTTGGTGAAGACTATGTATGAGGATTGGACTTCCCGAATAGAACTTTATATGTTGAAAAAAGAAAATGCACATCTAATTTGGGCATCCGTGCTCAATGGACCATTGGTATATGGTACTGTGACGGAAGGTGCTGTTACTCGTCCTCGCACAACGGGTGAACTAACTGGAGATGCTAAGATACAAGACAAGTGTGATAAACAAGCTACAAATATCATTCTCCAAGACCTTCCTCCAGATGTCTACAAACTCGTCAGTAAACATAAAGTTGCCAAAGAGTTATGGGATAGAATTCATGTTTTAATGCAAGGCACTTTGTTAACTAAACAAGAATAAGAGTGTAAGCTTTATGATACTTTTGATAAGTTTGCCTATGTCCCAGGGGAAACTCTCAATGATTACTATATGAGATTTACCCTATTGTTGAATGAGCTGAATATCTATGGCATGGCAATTCCTACGTTTCAATTGAAAACCAAGTATTTGAACACTCTTCCTTCAGAATGGAAAGAGTACGTGACGGATGTTAAATTGGCTAACGACTTGCATAACACCAATGTGGATCAACTTCAAGCTTTTCTTCAACAACACGCATGCCATGTGATCGAGGCTCCGTTGTCTACACCTCAAGTTCATGATCCACTTGCCATGTATGCTTCTCAACAAAACATGGCTTATACTTATCAACAACCAGCATACTTGCAACAGCCACCACCACACACCTATCAGCAACCACAACAACCATCTTATCAACCACTAATGATGCCACAACAAGTACTTCAACAAAGTGTTCATCAACAATCTTTTCCACAACAACCACCACATCAGACATCACCATCACAAGCCAACACTTCTCCAATGGGCTCTACTCCTCAGCAAGGATATTTTCCAATTGAAGCACAACCAGCATAAGCCTTCTACTCCATTGGACTTCCACCAATCCAAGCACCGGTCTTTACTCCAAATGATACGCCAGATGATGTTCTAAACCATCTCACTGCCTACTTATCAAAACTTGTTGCAACTAGAGGATTTCCACCAAAAAACAATCAGCTCCGCACATCTTCAAATCCTCGACAACAAGCCACTGTTCAAGATGGTCAAGTGACGGTGCGAACAATTCAGGGAAGGCAAAATTCATATGGACCTCCTACAAGGACTGTGAATTCTCAAGCTAATGGAAATGGAAGCCCTATTGGTGCACAAAAGGTTGTGACTTGCTACAATTGTACAGGGCAAGGTCATATGGCTAGGGAATGCAGTCAGCCAAAAAGGAGAAGGGATGCAACGTGGTTTCGTGAGAAGATGTATTTGGTCGATGCTCAGTCTAAGGGAAAGATTTTGGATTCAAAAGAGTTAGCATTTCTTGCAGACCCAGGGGTAGCAGATAATGAAGGCATTGCAGTCGTTTCTACTTATAATGCAGCTTATCAAGCAGATGATCTTGACGCATATGATTCGGATTGTGATGACATTCACTCTGCCCAAGCTGCTCTCGTTGCTAATCTCTCTCACTACAGCTCTGATGTCGTCAGTGAGGTACCAACCACATATAATAATATTGATGATAACCAACATCAAGTTGGGCATGAAAATGAGAACCTCGAACAGCATTCGGGAACTAGTAACTCAAATGATGTGGTACCCAATCCTACACATTTGAGTGAACCTCAACCAAATGCTATGACAGGTATGGAATCTTATGCTCAACATGATTTGGTCCTGGTTCCTAAACATATTATTGATCAAATGTATATGGCTCTCAGACAATCCGTAGATAAGAATTCCACCCTAACAACTGAGCTTGCATTGCATAAAGAAAAGGTCAAAGCTTTTGAAATGGTCCCTCAAGCAGAGAAAATAACATGTTCTGAATTTGACCAATTTCATTTTGAAAAGATTGAACACTTGAAAGAAATAGAATCATTAAAAGCTAATCTTTCCAATGAATTAAAAGCAAAAGAGTCGATTGTCAATGATTTTCCGAAACTTAAAATGGATTTCGAAACTCTCGAGTCTAAAAAGTTTGAATCGGAAATTAATGCTACCAAACATCTTAAATTCAAAGAACAACATCTTTTAAAACAATACGCTTCCACAGAAAAGGTTCATCTTTTAACTAAATCGTTTAAAGAACTCGAACTTAAGCGTCTTCAAGATTTACCACCTAATCCCGGTTATGCAAAACAAGCTCAGGAATATATTCCGTGTCTTTATGATATGACCCTAATTGGCAAATCGAAAGAAGCACCTTTTGTTCGTAGTACTGAGGCGACACAGTCACTTGCGGATGAAAATCATTCTAAAATGCTTTCAAAATTCCATAAGATTGATTATGATAAGCATAATAAAGATCAATTTTCTAAAAAGACACGTATTCGTTTACAAAAGGAATTAGCTGAATTGACAGTTCTTGTGCCCCAAAGTTTGTCAAATGAAAACCCTCCTAGTACGTCTCCTACACTTGTCAAAACGGATTTAACGAAGTTAATTCCACCGGTAAGTAAGGCGTCCGTTAGCTTAAATGCGATACACCAACACTTAGCCAATTTTGACAAGGTCATTTTGGAACGTACGACGGCTTCGGCCATAACGGAAGGTGAATAGAATTTTGAGCACACAAGACGTGACAATCCGTCAATTTATGGTTGATATTTTATTCTCAAATATTATTTAGAAATATTATTTTAATGTTATATTATGAACTCACTTATTTTTGGGAAGAAATTTGGATTTACGTCTTGAAGTAGCATCGACTACATCTAAACCGGAGTATTCAACGTTACGTGCTTACGTTTACATACACCGTCTTTGGTGACAGTCCGACATTTCAGAAAAATAGATTTATCCGTGAATATTATTTTAGGATTTTAATTTTGAGTTGGTTCATAAACTCACAAATTTACGAGAAGAGATTAGGACTTGCGTGAATAATTTAACGTCCTTTACGACTAAACCGGAAACCTTAGGATTACGTATTTACGTTTTCGAACTCCGTTTTTAATGAGACAATTTTTATTAGATTCGTTTTGTACCGTTGATTTATAACTTATAACAATGTTTTTCGTAAAACGACCCGAGGGCACGCAAATCGAGGAAACTAGAATCGAGGAGTACCCGTAAATAAATTGGGGATGAGACAAAACCACTTTTGCCCCACCCCCAATATGGGATGGAAAAAACTAGCTACCAACACCCATGAGGTGTCAAAGCTTCACAAGGAAGCTTGTACACTTGTAACAAGCTTAACCTTTAAGCTAAACATACAACTACTCCACCTCAAAACAACTAACACTCCAAACCATTCCTTTCATTTTTCACATGCAAACCACCATTTTTCCTCTCCTCTCTCTCTTAAATTCGTCCAACAATCATCAATTACAACCCTAATTTGATCTATTTTAGCCATAAAATCATGTGTTACTCATACACATGATGATGCTACTTTGAAGCTTTGAAGATTGGAGGTGATTCTAACATCCAAAGAGAAGATTTGTTGGTGTCATAGGGCTGATTTTCCATAAGATGTTCATGAAGATAGGTGATCTTAAAGTTGATATTGGTACATCACAAGTTTTGCCATCAAAAATCCAAGCCTTGTTCATCAACCTCATCTTTTCATCACTATGGTGGTATAAGGATCATTCTTCCTATCCTTCTTGTTATTTTGATTATGTAATCTTGTATTTTCTTTTACTTATGTATATGTATATGATGATTAATGATGATTAAAAATATTATATGGGGATTTGGTGTTGATAGATTTGATAAACATGGGTAAAAAGATGGAAAAACCACATGTAAAAATGGTTAAATCATGGCTAAATTAGGAAGCTGTATAAAACAGTGAATACTCTTATGATAAACTGATAAAATGGATTGGATAAATTAATATACGGTAAGCTATGAGTCTTGTACACATGTGAGAGTTGGCCATGCAATGGAATCATAAAAATGAGTGAGATATGATCAAAACAAGTTTAGATTGCAAATCTGACTACACTGTTTTGGACGAATTTTATAAAATACTTAGAAGTTGATTCATCAGTAGCTGGAGGAATAAAATGGAGCACATATCATTTAGTTTCGGTGATAAAAATTTGGGGTTCTATCTCCATGTAGAACTCTAAATATGATCATTTTAGTAAACTAGATTTTTAGGACTGATTTTGTGAAATTAAAGTTTAATACTATTATATAAGCACTCAAATAAATATAGTATAAAATGTGAATTAAAACCCACTAACTTATATATTTCATTTATATATAAATGTATAAGTATAAATAAATGGACATTATATAAAAATGGTAGTTTGGTAAGTTTTATAAGTTATAAAAACTATATATACTAAGTTTTACGTCTTTTCGGCTAAAACCGAAAGATTAACGTTTTTGTTAAATAAAACTTAGACGGTTGGACCCGTCTAATGTAAACTTTTATAAACTCACATACTGATATATAAACTTATATAACAAGTAAAAACCGATAAAACCCGAACTTTACAACATATAGAAATTAACGGGCCAAAGTAGCCTTATTAGACTATAAACCCGACTACTTAGTAAAACACTTATAAACTTATTTATTTGGCTTAACCCATTTGGGCCCAAAATATAAAGTATAATACTGATATTAAAAGTGTAAAATGGATCAATATAAGGTAATGGACTTATAATGGGCCTAATGGGCCTTGACAAGTAAAGAAGATGACTAGTGAAACAAGTATAAAAGTTGTCAACACATAACACTATAATGAATGAGTAAAAAAAAATGTACAATCCCACTTGATTATCATCATATTTATAAAATCATCATATGTATACATAATCGTTATTTTTATAAAGTCATTGGACAAGAGTCTAAGACAAGTATTATTTGTCTAGGTTTCCGTGATTGAAGCACGTACCGTACATCCGAATCGCCGATAACCCGCCTTTCCCAATCAACATGAGTTCATAGCCTCGCACTCTTTTAAATGTTTTTATGAAATATTTTATAAACCCGCGAGGGAGATAACATGTTAGTTTTACTAAAATAGGACACCATTTGTCCCGATTGTTTGTTTATTGATTTGGACCCGAATGATTGTATGACCCGATGAATGATTAAATGACCCGATAGATGAAATGAAATGGATTATTAAAGTTAGGTTATGTCACTAAAAGTCCCATGAGCATGAATTGTGAACTACCGGGATTTGGTAGACGCTTATGCATATAATAGTACTATTTGGGGACGATCACCCCAGTTCGCGCCTTGACGGTTGATCCCCGTCGTGCCACATTGATTGGTAAGCGAATTTATGTATGAGAAGATTTCCATAGCGTGATCTTTGTGACGACACGCTAATTTAGATGGGCAAATTGAGTTTCGGGCTAGCTACCCGTTGTTTGTTGTATTAAGGTAACAATGTCATGCGGCTTATAATAATCCAAAAATAACGAAATACTACTATACGCACTAAATTACGATATATTGCCTGACTAGAAATACGGGGTCTTACTATTGATATTATGTTCGTGTTTTGGTTTTTCATAACCATATTCATATAACGGTTTTTATTTAACTTTATACAACGTTATAAAACGTATTGTATGATGTTTTAACGACAATGGTTCGTATAATGATTTTGAAGGCAAAAGCCTATATTATGATTTTGATAAGGATTTGTATAAAATGACTTTGGCTATTTTATGGCCTATTACAATGATTTGTACAAAATGATTTTCGGTAATAATTTTATACCCATGTTATATTGATGGATTTTATTAAACTCTATGAATTCACTCGGCGTTATCGCTGACCTTTTCTTTTAACATGTTTTATCTCAGGTACTTGAAGGTAATTCTCGGGAAGATAACAAGAATTTATGGCCCGCACTTACAAAATAATTTCCATTCAAATGTTTTGTAAAATTTTATGAAATGACTATGACTTGGGACCTATGTAAATTTGATATTTATGAATGGAAATGCTTTATTATTAAACGACGCGATTTTTAAGCGTTGTCTATGATGTGAGTAATGTGCTATCCCGTAACACCAACGAGTCTTCCGCTGTATTGAAATGTATAAATTTGGGGGTGTTACAGTTTGGTACCAGAGCTCTCGTTATAGAGAACGAAAGATTTTTAAAACCAAGGTTTTGAATAAAACATTTCAAAATCTTTTAACTACAAATATTTTTCTAAAAATGTCTAAAAATCTTTTGACTATAACGGTGCCGAAAAATTCCCGAGTTACCGACAAGGCCAGACTGAGAAAGTGTTATTTTAATATATATATATAACTTGGATTATACATATATATATGATGTAAGTTTATTACATGATTGTTTGATGATTATATACGAGGTATTTATACGACGTAGATTGTCACAAGGAACCCTAAATCCCCTAGTAAATTAATCGAAGCTATTCTTGTAGGAATTCTAGCTATCCTAGATCAAAACCAAGTTGTGGATATCTATGATCCCAACAAAATGGTTGATATTCGTAGGAATGTAGATATTCGTTGATTGTGATATTAAAGAAGAATTGGCGAGATTAAAACTGATATCGATGTTATGACGATCTTCCCTATAGAGTGGAGTTGACAAAACATTACCACCTGGAAAGATGTCATCTGATTTGTTTTCACCCAATTCTTAAATTAAAATCGAAAGGGTGAATGTTGCACTTGAGGCTGTCATTGGAACCATTACCCAAAAGCCTCATGCCACAAGTACCTTTCCGAGAAGTCTAATTGAATGTGTGAGTCATTTCATACTAGTGACTCGTTTGATAACTATTATTGTAAGATCTATAGGATTGGAAATTAAGTGTTGATCATATCGAGCTTTTATTGCCCTTTTAAGGTTTATGAATCAGGGTGAAAGTATTGGAAAATGAGGTAGGATGTCGAATTGAGTATATGTTGGTTGAA
This sequence comes from Glebionis coronaria, assembly GCA_025667525.1. Classification (NCBI taxonomy): domain Eukaryota; kingdom Viridiplantae; phylum Streptophyta; class Magnoliopsida; order Asterales; family Asteraceae; genus Glebionis; species Glebionis coronaria. The sequence continues at coordinate 520,037,516 of CM046874.1, read as the reverse complement.
ACTTGAATAAAGTAAAATTTAAATCGTATAGAATATGAAATTGTTAAGAGGAAGTAGTTAAGTTCTGTGATTGAATTATAAGGTTTTAATTGATTGTTAATTCGTGTTAAGGGTTGTTCCTAGGCCATTGTCCAATGACGAGGATGCCCAGTGTCCAATAAATAAATTGAAGAAATCTTCTTCTGAATTAGGACCGATGGATCTTCCGGGACAGGTGGGACACCTAATGACTCTTGTAGATTACTATTCATGGCGGTATCTTTTAAAAATAATCCCTAACTTAACTGAGACATCAGTTGGTAGGATGAGTTCTTGGAATTGTATGACATAGTGACACATAATGTGTTACGGTACAATTCTGACTTGTTTGTGATTAATGAAAAGACTACCTTTGATTGCTAAATTCTACATGTATCGATGTTATCTTTTATTGCTTCATCCTAATGTTCACATTAGTGATACAACCATTGCACAAGTACTCATCTCGATTTGAGTTACGTTGTGAATTATTATTTTTGAGTGCCATCGAGGTCATGAACCTCATGATTAAGTTGCTAAGCTCATTTCCTGATATATTGAAGTTAGTTCTTGGTGAACAACTTTTCATCACTCTTTTCATATCACTCATTGTTTTTATAAAGATAAAACAGTATCCCTTGAGAAAAAGTGGGTTTTCATCACCATATGGATCATTTAAAGTGAGACTTATAAATAATCGTTATCGAAATAAAGTTGTTTATAAAACACTTTGGAAAACTTAATTGTTTTAATAACAAAGAAAATCTTTGTAAATTTATTTTTGATTCTTATTTAAGAATTAAGCATGAAAATGTTTTTATTATAAACATGATGATAAAGTTTTGACGAACTGAGTATTGCATCGTTAATCTTGAAATTGTATATAGTTGCGCGCCTACATACAATTTGGAATGGACCATGCAAGGCTGATTAGTAGTCACCATAAAATTGTTAATAAACATTACATTTTCCTTGCAATTGTGAAGGATTGAAATTTTGTGAGATCTGCAAGAAGTGAAAAATAGGGACATATTGATAGGGACACCTACATATGTGCCCATACTATTCCTTCTTCTGAGTCGAATTTGCTCATCTGTGGAACTTGTCTTATTTGATAATTGACAATTCTTTCTTGTCCAATTCTCCCGTAGTGAGATTCTTAGGAAAAGTATTTGATTGCCGAATGTTGATACCCGACTAGATGTATCGATGTTCCTATCATTTCTTTTGATTAGATTTCATCTGAATGACCTGGGTAACGATCCGAGGAGCTTTCGAATGCGTACTCAAATTAATAAAACATGGGATATATTCATATTCATTAAATGTTTTCGCAGTATCTGATTTGAAATTCTCTCGCGTAGAATATGCGTTGACCTTGCTCTTTAAGGTTAGTTATGTCTCCAGATATCCCTGAATTGTGAAGAATTATGAGTTATTATTAGTCTTTTGAGAAGTTCACATCTTATCGACGACAATAAAACTGAAAAGTTGATAGTGCCAGTAAAATGGATTGATTGATTATGACATGACGACATTGTCTTAATTGATGGGAACTCGAGTAGAATTCCCGTAAAAGATAAGATGTTGATTATCAAAAGTGATCTAAATAATTATTGATGGATGATTATATCCTGCATTTAGACTTGAAATTATACCATGAATGGTTATGAACTAGTCATAGATATTATAATCTAGAAAGAACCTAATATGAATTTATTAAAAGATGTTTCCGTTATCTGAAACTTTAGGAGGTATTTGTTGGTAAATTACCTAGACTTTTGCCATAAAGGCAAGTTGAAATTGGTATTGATTATATTCCCGGTGCTGCACCTGTGGCTTGTGCACTGTACGTCAGCACCATCTAAATTATAAGAATTATCGTACAACTGAGAGAGTTGTCGGAGAAAGCTTTTATTCTACCAAGCTCGTCATCGTGAAGAGTTATGGTGTTATCATTCCTTATATTTATTGATTACCGTGAACTAAGTAAATTGACGATTAAAATCTATATCCACTACCCAAGATGATAGATTTGTTTGATCCTTTACAAGGTTCTAGCGTATATTCGAAGATTTGATCCACGTCATGGTTATCATCAACTTCGCATCCGCGAAAAAGATTATCTATTCCAATCACTACATCCAATACTTGTAATGAACATTATGAGTTTCACGTGATGTCGTTTGGATTGACTAATACACATGTACCATCCATAAATTTGGTGAATCACGTGTGTAGGCTGTAATATGATAAATTCATGCTTGTGATCATTAAGGACTATTTGTTTATTTATAAGAATAGAAAAGAGTTAATAATTATTTATAGACTGCCCTAAATTGGCCGAACTATGAAAACCTGTACCTTGAGTATTTAACATATGATTAAAGACTTAATCCTTTATATTAATTGACCGTGTGATTAATAGAAAATGGAATATATTGACTCTTCAAAAATTAGAGCCATTAAGGCTTTGGGTTTTTACCAGAAAGAAAATGGAAATATGTTTTGACAAATCATTTATCAAAGGATTTTTAAGGTATTATTCCCTTATACACAAATCATTTAACTAAACTCCTGTTTAGGGGTAAATGTTTGCGTATACCTCAAGACAACCTAAGAGGGATTGAGGAAACCATTTAAAACATGTCTTGAAATTTGAAACGACAATGTTTGCTTTTCAATTAAGAAAATTTTGACCAAAGTATAACCAAAGATTTTTCGAACATTTACAAATCTTAATAATTATTTTCGATAAATCAACAAAAATCTTGTTAATTAAATTCAAATTTATTTTGAACATTTTTATATAATTGGTCGAACTAAGAAATATAAAAAAATAAAAATAAAAAAATAAAAATAAAAAATAAAAAAAATTACGTTTATGTTTCATAAAAACTAAATATCTATTATTTAATTACTTGTAATGATTATCGACGCTTTAGCCGTCGGATTGAGCAAAAATTGATAAAAATAATAGTTGAGACGAAATTAAAACTTAGAAAACATGAAAAGAGAATTTCTGAGTAAATTGTGGACATGATAATTATTTCATCAAGAAAGGTGAATGTAAATACTGACGCATTATGTAAAAAGGATAAAGAATCAATTAGGGTGTGTTCCTTAATAATGAATGTGTAAAATAAATTGCCAAGGAATTTAAAATATAGCCGATGCTTATAAAAAAAAAGAAGATAATATAGATAATAAAAGGGGTTCACGGCTAATGTGAACCATTAGATTTGAGAAGCCTATGGCGTTAAATGTTTTAAAGGCCACTTGTGATTGTCTAAATATGGAGGATTGTGAGATATAGTTATGTTGGAATCTTGTAAGTGTAATTATTCTATTCCTGTCATTTCTGATTTAATGTATCTTTATCTGAAGAAGTTGTACTCATGGAAAATTATGAAGACAGACATTGCCTCATACATTAGTAAACGTCTAGCTATTGCAAAGGTCATCATCTGAATTTGATTCGATTTGGGTCATCGTCGACAGACTGACCAAATCTGCTAATATCATTCCTGTTAATGATAGATTCTTGATGAAGAAATTGACTCTTTTGTATTTAAAGGAGTTGTGTAAACATGGTGTGCCTGTATCGATCATCTCTATCAAGATCCTCGCTTCGCATCGAATTTCTAGAGATTTTCTCAGAAGTCATTGAGAACGAATCGTGATGAGAGTACTGTTTACCACCCCAATCGAAGGGACGAGGTAAAGTAACGATACAAAATACTATAAGTGTTGTTTTATGCTTGAATGATTGACCTTTGGTAATAAACCGTATAATTGCTTTCCTTAGGAAATATTATCATTGATAATTATCGTATTAGGATCGAGATCGAATCTTGTGAGGATATATATTAGAGCATCTATAAGCAGGAGTTGGGATGAAGACACCCGACTTACACCCATTGTGAGTTGGACATGTCTTTTAGGTTTAAGGTTTCCTATGATGGCGAACCTAACCTTACAAAATACTCGACCCGCGAGACTTAAAATGATTGTTGAAATTAGGATCTGATTATTGACTGTCGGTAGTGGGCAGGAGGTTATATGAATATGAAATGTAGATCTTGAAGTGTCAGATGGGTAGCGAAGTTATTCCAAAAATTTTAACCATGGAGAAATGAATTGATGATCTGAAAGATCATGGGATATAAGTCCCCGTTGTATGGGACGATTGAGATGATGTAACAGATTGGTTTGAAAGGCATATAAGCTGGATCTACCCTAGGACTTCAAGAGCTGCGTGAATTATGTTTCGTATATCGAACTTGATAAAATGCCTATCAAGTGAAAATCTGACAATTCCTTAATGAAGTTAGATCGGCGAAAAGTTGCATTCATCAAAAACTCGTGAACATCATGGATAGAGAAAGTAAGTCAACATTAAGCCTGACCGTATTCCCGTAGTTATGTTTGATGAAACTCGCGTATTGTTATGAATTACACTTGTGAGAAAAGACCGAATGTGGAGGAAATACCCACATGGCTTTAACTCTATAAGAAGCGAGTAGTAATATAAGATGATCTTTGAGGACAAAGATCCTGTTTAGGGGTAAATGCTGTGACAATCCGTAAATTTATGGTTGATATTTTATTCTCAAATATTATTTAGAAATATTATTTTAATGTTATATTATGAACTCACTTATTTTTGGGAAGAAATTTGGATTTACGTCTTGAAGTAGCATCGACTACATCTAAACATGAGTATTCAACGTTACGTGCTTACGTTTACATACACCTTCTTTGGTGACAGTCCGACATTTCAGAAAAATAAATTTATCCGTGAATATTATTTTGGGATTTAAATTTTGAGTTGGTTCATAAACTCACAAATTTACGAGAAGAGATTAGGACTTACGTGAATAATTTAACGTCCTTTACGACTAAACCGGAAACCTTAGGATTACGTATTTACGTTTTCGAACTCCGTTTTTAATGAGACAATTTTTATTAGATTCGTTTTGTACCGTTGATTTATAATTTATAAAAACGTTTTTCGTAAAACGACCAGAAGGCACGCAAATCGAGGAAACTAGAATCGAGGAGTACCCGTAAATAAATTGGGGATGAGACAAAACCACTTTTGCCCCACCCCCAATATGGGATGGCAAAAACTAGCTACCAACATCCATGAGGTGTCAAAGCTTCACAAGGAAGCTTGTACACTTGTAACAAGCTTAACCTTTAAGCTAAACATACAACTACTCCACCTCAAAACAACTAACACTCCAAACCATTCCTTTCATTTTTGACATGCAAACCACCATTTTTCCTATCCTTTATCTCTTAAATTCGTCCAACAATCATCAATTACAACCCTCATTTGATCTATTTTAGCCATAAAATCATGTGTTACTCATACACATGATGATGCTACTTTGAAGCTTTGAAGATTGGAGGTGATTCTAAAATCCAAGGAGAAGATTTGTTGGTGTCATAGGGCTGATTTTCCACAAGATGTTCATGAAGATAGGTGATCTTAAAGTTGATATTGGTATATCACAAGTTTTGCCATCAAAAATCCAAGCCTTGTTCATCAACCTCATCTTTTCATCACTATGGTGGTATAAGGATCATTCTTCCTATCCTTCTTGTTATTTTGATTATGTAATCTTGTATTTTCTTTTACTTATGTATATGTATATGATGATGAATAATGATTAAAAATATTATGTGGGGATTTGGTGTTGATAGATTTGATAAACATGGTTAAAAAGATGGAAAAACCACATGTAAAAATGGTTAAATCATGGCTAAATTACGAGGCTGTATAAAACAGTGAATACTCTTATGATAAACTGATAAAATGGCTTGGATAAATTAATATACAGTAAGCTATGAGTCTTGTACACATGTGAGAGTTGGCCATGCAATGGAATCATAAAAATGAGTGAGATATAATCAAAACAAGTTTAGAGTGCAAATCTGACTACACTGTTTTGAACGAATTTTATAAAATACTTAGAAGTTGATTCATCAGTAGCTATAATGGAATAAAATGGATCAAATATCATATAGTTTCTGTGATAAAAATTTGGGGTTCTATCTCCATGTAGAACTCTAGATATGATCATTTTAGTAAACTAGATTTTTAGGACTGATTTTGTGAAACTAAAGTTTAATACTATTATATATTCACTCAAATAAATATAGTATAAAATATGAATTAAAACACACTAACTTATATATTTCATTTATATATAAATGCATAAGTATAAATAAATGGACATTATATAAAAATGGTAGTTTGGTAAGTTTTATAAGTTATAAAAACTATATACTAAGTTTTACGTCTTTTCGGCTAAAACCGAAAGATTAACGTTTTTGTTAAATAAAACTTAGACGGTTGGATCCGTCTAATGTAAACTTTTATAAACTCACATAATGATATATAAACTTATATAACAAGTAAAAACCGATAAAACCCGAACTTTACAACATATAGAAATTAACGGGCCAAAGTAGCCTTATTGGACTATAAACCCGACTAGTTAGTAAAACACTTATAAACTTATTTATTTAGCTTAACCCATTTGGGCACAACATATAAAGTATAATACTGATATTAAAAGTGTAAAATGGATCAATATAAGGTAATGGACTTATAATGGGCCTAATGGGCCTTGACAAGTAAAGAAGATGACTAGTGAAACAAGTATAGAAGTTGTCAACACATAACACTATAATGAATGAGTAAAAAAAATGTACAATCCCACTTGATTATCATCATATTTATAAAATCATCATATGTATACATAATCGTTATTTTTATAAAGTCATTGGACAAGAGTCTAAGACAAGTACTATTTGTCTAGGTTTCCGTGATTGAAGCACGTACCGTACATCCGAATCGCCGATAACCCGCCTTTCCCAATCAACGTGACTTCATAGCCTCGCACTCTTTTAAACGTTTTTATGAAATATTTTATAAACCCGCGAGGAAGATAACATGTTAGTTTTACTAAAATAGGCCACCATTTGTCCCGATTGTTTGTTTATTGATTTGGACCCGAATGATTGTATGACCCGATGAATGATTAAATGACCCGATAGATGAAATGAAATGGATTATTAAAGTTAGGTTATGTCACTAAAAGTCCCATTAGCATGAATTGTGAACTACCGGGATTCGGTAGACGCTTATGCATATAATAGTACTATTTGGGGACGATCACCCCAGTTCGCGCCTTGACGGTTGATCCCCGTCGTGCCACATTGATTGGTAAGCGAATTTATGTATGAGAAGATTTCCATAGCGTGATCTTTGTGACGACACGCTAATTTAGATGGGCAAATTGAGTTTCGGGCTAGCTACCCGTTGTTTGTTGTAGTAAGGTAACAATGTCATGCGGCTTATAATAATCCAAAAATAACGAAATACTGCTATACGCACTAAATTGCGATATATTGCCTGACTAGAAATACGGGGTCTTACTATTGATATTATGTTCGTGTTTTGGTTTTTCATAACCATATTCATATAACGGTTTTTATTTAACTTTATACAACGTTATAAAACGTATTGTATGATGTTTTAACGACAATGGTTCGTATAATGATTTTGAAGGCAAAAGCCTATATTATGATTTTGATAAGGATTTGTATAAAATGACTTTGGCTATTTTATGGCCTATTACAATGATTTGTACAAAATGATTTTCGGTAATAATTTTATACCCATGTTATATTGATGGATTTTATTAAACTCTATGAATTCACTCGGCGTTATCGCTGACCTTTTCTTTTAACATGTTTTATCTCAGGTACTTGAAGGTAATTCTCGGGAAGACAACAAGAATTCATGGCCCGCACTTACATAATAATTTCCATTCAAATGTTTTGTAAAATTTTATGAAATGACTATGACTTGGGACCTATGTAAATTTGATATTTATGAATGGAAATCCTTTATTATTAAACGACGCGATTTTTAAGCGTTGTCTATGATGTGGGTAATGTGCTATCCCGTAACACCAACGAGTCTTCCGCTGTATTGAATTGTATAAATTTGGGGGTGTTACAGTTTGGTACCAGAGCTCTCGTTATAGAGAACGAAAGATTTTTAAAACCAAGGTTTTGAATAAAACATTTCAAAATCTTTTAACTATAAATATTTTTCTAAAAATGTCTAAAAATCTTTTGACTATAACGGTGCCGAAAAATTCCCGAGTTACCGACAAGGCCAGACTGAGAAAGTGTTATTTTAATATATATATAACTTGGATTATATATATATATATATATATGATGTAAGTTTATTACATGATTGTTTGATGATTATATACGAGGTATTTATACGACGTAGATTGTCACAAGGAACCCTAAATCCCCTAGTAAATTAACCGAAGCTATTCTCGTAGGAATTCTAGCTATCCTAGATCAAAACTAAGTTGTGGATATCTATGATCCCAACAAAATGGTTGATATTCATAGGAATGTAGATATTAGTTGATTGTGATATTAAAGAAGAATTGGCGAGATTAAAACTGATATCGATGTTATGACGATCTTCCCTATAGAGTGGAGTTGACAAAACATTACCACCTGGAAAGATGTCATCTGATTCATTTTCACCCAATTCTTAAATTAAAATCAAAAGGGTGAATGTTGCACTTGAGGCTGTCATTGGAACCATTACCCAAAAGCCTCATGCCACAAGTACCTTTCCGAGAAGTCTAATTGAATGTGTGAGTCATTTCATACTAGTGACTCGTTTGATAACTATTATTGTAAGAGCTATAGGATTGTAAATTAAGTGTTGATCATATCGAGCTTTTATTGCCCTTTTAAGGTTTATAAATCAGGTTGAAAGTATTGGAAAATGAGGTAGGATGTCGAATTGAGTATATGTTGGTTGAAACTTGAATAAAGTAAAATTTAACTCGTATGGAATATGAAATTGTTAAGAGGAAGTAGTTAAGTTCTGTGATTGAATTATAAGGTTTTAATTGATTGTTAATTCGTGTTAAGGGTTGTTCCTAGGCCATTGTCTAATGACGAGGATGCCCAGTGTCTAATAAATAAATTGAAGAAATCTTCTTCTGAATTGGGACCGATGGATCTTCCGGGACAGGTGGGACACCTAATGACTCTTGTAGATTACTATTCATTGTGGTATCTTTTAAAAATAATCCCTAACTTAACTGAGACATCAGTTGGTAGGATGAGTTCTTGGAATTGTATGACATAGTGACACATAATGTGTTACGGTACAATTCTGACTTGTTTGTGATTAATGAAAAGACTACCTTTGATTGCTAAATTCTACATGTATCGATGTTATCTATCTTTTATTGCTTCATCCTAATGTTCACATTAGTGATACAACCATTGCACAAGTACTCATCTCGATTTGAGTTACGTTGTGAATTATTATTTTTGAGTGCCATCGAGGTCATGAACCTCATGATTAAGTTGCTAAGCTCATTTCCTGATATATTGAAGTTAGTTCTTGGTGAACAACTTTTCATCACTCTTTTCAGATCACTCATTGTTTTTATAAAGATAAAACAGTATCCCTTGAGAAAAAGTTGGTTTTCATCACCATATGGATCATTTAAAGTGAGACTTATAAATAATCGTTATCGAAATAAAGTTGTTTATAAAACACTTTGGAAAACTTAATTGTTTTAATAACAAAGAAAATCTTTGTAAATTTATTTTTTATTCTTATTTAAGAATTAAGCATGAAAATGTTTTTATTATAAACATGATGATAAAGTTTTGACGAACTGAGTATTGCATCGTTAATCTTGAAATTGTATATAGTTGCGCGCCTACATACAATTTGGAATGGACCATGCAAGGCTGATTAGTAGTCACCATAAAATTGTTAATAAACATTACATTTTCCTTGAAATTGTGAAGGATTGAAATTTTGTGAGATCTGCAAGAAGTGAAAAATAGGGACATATTGATAGGGACACCTACATATCTGCCCATACTATTCCTTCTTCTGAGTCGAATTTACTCATTTGTGGAACTTGTCTTATTTGATAATTGACAATTCTTTCTTGTCCAATTCTCCCGTAGTGAGATTCTTAGGAAAAGTATTTGATTGCCGAATGTTGATACCCGACTAGATGTATCTATGTTCCTATCATTTCTTTTGATTAGATTTCATCTGAATGACCTGGGTAACGATCCGAGAAGCTTTCGAATGCGTACTCAAATTATGAAAACATGGGATAAATTCATATTCATTAAATGTTTTCGCAGTATCTGATTTGAAATTCTCTCGCGTAGATTATGCGTTGACCTTGCTCTTTAAGGTTAGTTATGTCTCCAGATATCCTTGAATTGTGAAGAATTATGAGTTATTATTAGTCTTTTGAGAAGTTCACATCTTATCGACGGCAATAAAACTGAAAAGTTGATAGTGCCAGTAAAATGGATTGATTGATTATGACATGACGACATTGTCTTAATTGATGGGAACTCGAGTAGAATTCCCGTAAAAGATAAGATGTTGATTATCAAAAGTGATCTAAATAATTATTGATGGATGATTATATCCTGCATTTAGACTTGAAATTATACCATGAATGGTTATGAACTAGTCATAGATATTATAATCTAGAAAGAACCTAATATGAATTTATTAAAAGATGTTTCCGTTATCTGAAACTTTAGGAGGTATTTGTTGGGAAATTACCTAGACTTTTGCCATAAAGGCAAGTTGAAATTGGTATTGATTATATTCCCGGTGCTGCACCTGTGGCTTGTGCACTGTACGTCAGCACCATCTAAATTAAAAGAATTATCGTACAACTGAGAGAGTTGTCGGAGAAAGCTTTTATTCTACCAAGCTCGTCATCGTGAAGAGTTATGGTGTTATCATTCCTTATATTTATTGATTACCGTGAACTAAGTAAATTGACGATTAAAATCTATATCCACTACCCAAGATGATAGATTTGTTCGATCCTTTACAAGGTTCTAGCGTATATTCGAAGATTTGATCCACGGCATGATTATCATCAACTTCGCATCCGCGAAAAAGATTATCTATTCCAATCACTACATCCAATACTTGTAATGAACATTATGAGTTTCACGTGATGTCGTTTGGATTGACTAATACACATGTAGCATCCATAAATTTGGTGAATCACGTGTGTAGGCTGTAATATGATAAATTCATGCTTGTGATCATTAAGGACTATTTGTTTATTTATAAGAATAGAAAAGAGTTAATAATTATTTATAGACTGCCCTAAATTGGCCGAACTATGAAAACCTGTACCTTGAGTATTTAACATATGATTAAAGACTTAATCCTTTATATTAAATGACCGTGTGATTAATAGAAAATGGAATATATTGACTCTTCAAAAATTAGAGCCATTAAGGCTTTGGGTTTTTACCAGAAAGAAAATGGAAATATGTTTTGACAAATCATTTATCAAAGGATTTTTTAAGGGATTATTCCCTTATACACAAATCATTTAACTAAACTCCTGTTTAGGGGTAAATGTTTGCGTATACCTCAAGACAACCTAAGAGGGATTGAGGAAACCATTTAAAACATGTCTTGAAATTTGAAACGACAATGTTTGCTTTTCAATTAAGAAAATTTTGACCAAAGTATAACCAAAGATTTTTCGAACATTTACAAATCTTAATAATTATTTTCGATAAATCAACAAAAATCTTGTTAATTAAATTCAAATTTATTTTGAACATTTTTATATAATTGGTCGAACTAAGAAATGTAAAAAAATAAAAATAAAAAAATAAAAATAAAAAATAAAAAAATTTCACGTTTATGTTTCATAAAAACTAAATATCTATTATTTAATTACTTGTAATGATTATCGACGCTTTAGCCGTCGGATTGAGCAAAAATTGATAAAAATAATAGTTGAGACGAAATTAAAACTTAGAAAACATGAAGAGAGAATTTCTGAGTAAATTGTGGACATGATAATTATTTCATCAAGAAAGGTGAATGTAAATACTGACGCATTATGTAAAAAGGATAAAGAATCAATTAGGGTGTGTTCCTTAATAATGACTGTGTAAAATAAATTGCCAAGGAATTTAAAATATAGTCGATGCTTATAAAAAAAAAGAAGATAATATAGATAATAAAAGGGGTTCACGGCTAATGTGAACCATTAGATTTGAGAAGCCTATGGCGTTAAATGTTTTAAAGGCCACTTGTGATTGTCTAAATATGGAGGATTGTGAGATATAGTTATGTTGGAATCTTGTAAGTGTAAGTATTCTATTCCTGTCATTTCTGATTTAATGTATCTTTATCTGAAGAAGTTGTACTCATGGCAAATTATGAAGACAGACATTGCCTCATACATTAGTAAACGTCTAGCTATTGCAAAGGTCATCATCTGAATTTGATTCGATTTGGGTCATCGTCGACAGACTGACCAACTCTGCTAATATCATTCCTGTTAATGATAGATTCTTGATGAAGAAATTGACTCTTTTGTATTTAAAGGAGTTGTGTAAACATGGTGTGCCTGTATCGATCATCTCTATCAAGATCCTCGCTTCGCATCGAATTTCTAGAGATTTGCTCAGAAGTCATTGAGAACGAATCGTGATGAGAGTACTGTTTACCACCCCAATCGAAGGGACGAGGTAAAGTAACGATACAAAATACTATAAGTGTTGTTTTATGCTTGAATGATTGACCTTTGGTAATAAACCGTATAATTGCTTTCCTTAGGAAAGATTATCATTGATAATTATCGTATTAGGATCGAGATCGAATCTTGTGAGGATATATATTAGAGCATCTATAAGCAGGAGTTGGGATGAAGACACCCGACTTACACCCATTGTGAGTTGGACATGTCTTTTAGGTTTAAGATTTCCTATGATGGCGAACCTAACCTTACAAAATACTCGACCCGCGAGACTTAAAATGATTGTTGAAATTAGGATCTGATTATTGACTGTCGGTAGTGGGCAGGAGGTTATGTGAATATGAAATGTAGATCTTGAAGTGTTAGATGGGTAGCGAAGTTATGCCAAAAATTTTAACCATGGAGAAATGAATTGATGATCTGAAAGATCATGGGATATAAGTCCCCGTTGTATGGGACCATTGAGATGATGTAACAGATTGGTTTGAAAGGCATATAAGCTGGATCTACCCTAGGACTTCAAGAGTTGCGTGAATTATGTTTCGTATATCGAACTTGATAAAATGCCTATCAAGTGAAAATCTGACTATTCCTTAATGAAGTTAGATCGGCGAAAAGTTGCATTCATCAAAAACTCGTGAACATCATGGATAGAGAAAGTAAGTCAACATTAAGCCTGACCGTATTCCCGTAGTTAGGTTTGATGAAACTCGCGTATTGTTATGAATTACACTTGTGAGAAAAGACCGAATGTGGAGGAAATACCCACATGGCTTTAACTCTATAAGAAGCGAGTAGTAATATAAGATGATCTTTGAGGACAAAGATCCTGTTTAGGGGTAAATGATGTGACAATCCGTAAATTTATGGTTGATATTTTATTCTCAAATATTATTTAGAAATATTATTTTAATGTTATATTATGAACTCACTTATTTTTGGGAAGAAATTTGGATTTACGTCTTGAAGTAGCATCGACTACATCTAAACAGGAGTATTCAACGTTACGTGCTTACGTTTACATACACCGTCTTTGGTGACAGTCTGACATTTCAGAAAAATAAATTTATCCGTGAATATTATTTTGGGATTTTAATTTTGAGTTGGTTCATAAACTCACAAATTTACGAGAAGAGATTAGGACTTACGTGAATAATTTAACGTCCTTTACGACTAAACCGGAAACCTTAGGATTACGTATTTACGTTTTCGAACTCCGTTTTTAATGAGACAATTTTTATTAGATTCGTTTTGTACCGTTGATTAATAATTTATAGAAACGTTTTTCGTAAAACGACCAGAGGGCACGCAAATCGAGGAAACTAGAATCGAGGAGTACCCGTAAATAAATTGGGGATGAGACAAAACAACTTTTGCCCCACCCCCAATATGGGATGGCAAAAACTAGCTACCAACATCCATGAGGTGTTAAAGCTTCACAAGGAAGCTTGTACACTTGTAACAAGCTTAACCTTTAAGCTAAACATACAACTACTCCACCTCAAAACAACTAACACTCCAAACCATTCCTTTCATTTTTGACATGCAAACCACCATTTTTCCTCTCCTTTATCTCTTAAATACGTCCAACAATCATCAATTACAACCCTCATTTGATCTATTTTAGCCATAAAATCATGTGTTACTCATACACATGATGATGCTACTTTGAAGCTTTGAAGATTGGAGGTGATTCTAACATCCAAGGAGAAGATTTGTTGGTGTCATAGGGCTGATTTTCCACAAGATGTTCATGAAGATAGGTGATCTTAAAGTTGATATTGGTATATCACAAGTTTTACCATCAAAAATCCAAGCCTTGTTCATCAACCTCATCTTTTCATCACTATGGTGGTATAAGGATCATTCTTCCTATCCTTCTTGTTATTTTGATTATGTAATCTTGTATTTTATTTTACTTATGTATATGTATATGATGATGAATGATGATTAAAAATATTATGTGGGGATTTGGTGTTGATAGATTTGATAAACATGGTTAAAAAGATGGAAAAACCACATGTAAAAATGGTTAAATCATGGCTAAATTAGGAGGCTGTATAAAACAGTGAATACTCATATGATAAACTGATAAAATGGCTTGGATAAATTAATATACAGTAAGCTATGAGTCTTGTACACATGTGAGAGTTGGCCATGCAATGGAATCATAAAAATGAGTGAGATATGATCAAAACAAGTTTAGAGTGCAAATCTGACTACACTGTTTTGGACGAATTTTATAAAATACTTAGAAGTTGATTCATCAGTAGCTATAAAGGAATAAAATGGAGCAAATATCATATAGTTTCTGTGATAAAAATTTTCTGTTCTATCTCCATGTAGAACTCTAGATATGATCAATTTAGTAAACTAGATTTTTAGGACTGATTTTGTGAAATTAAAGTTTAATACTACTATATAATCACTCAAATAAATATAGTATAAAATGTGAATTAAAACCCACTAACTTACATATTTCATTTATATATAAATGCATAAGTATAAATAAATGGACATTATATAAAAATGGTAGTTTGGTAAGTTTTATAAGTTATAAAAACTATATACTAAGTTTTACGTCTTTTCGGCTAAGACCGAAAGATTAACGTTTTTGTTAAATAAAACTTAGACGGTTGGATCCGTCTAATGTAAACTTTTATAAACTCACATAATGATATATAAACTTATATAACAAGTAAAAACCGATAAAACCTGAACTTTACAACATATAGAAATTAACGGGCCAAAGTAGCCTTATTGGACTATAAACCCGACTAGTTAGTAAAACACTTATAAACTTATTTATTTGGCTTAACCCATTTGGGCCCAACATATAAAGTATAATACTGATATTAAAAGTGTAAAATGGATCAATATAAGGTAATGGACTTATAATGGGCCTAATGGGCCTTGACAAGTAAAGAAGATGACTAGTGAAACAAGTATAAAAGTTGTCAACACATAACACTATAATGAATGAGTAAAAAAAATGTACAATCCCACTTGATTATCATCATATTTATAAAATCATCATATGTATACATAATCGTTATTTTTATAAAGTCATTGGACAAGAGTCTAAGACAAGTATTATTTGTCTAGGTTTCCGTGATTGAAGCACGTACCGTACATCCGAATCGCCGATAACCCGCCTTTCCCAATCAACGTGAGTTCATAGCCTCACACTCTTTTAAATGTTTTTATGAAATATTTTATAAACCCGCGAGGGAGATAACATTTTAGTTTTACTAGAATAGGACACCATTTGTCCCGATTGTTTGTTTATTGATTTGGACCCGAATGATTGTATGACCCGATGAATGATTAAATGACCCGATAGATGAAATGAAATGGATTATTAAAGTTAGGTTATGTCACTAAAAGTCCCATTAGCATGAATTGTGAACTACCGGGATTTGGTAGACGCTTATGCATATAATAGTACTATTTGGGGACGATCACCCCAGTTCGCGCCTTGACGGTTGATCCCCGTCGTGCCACATTGATTGGTAAGCGAATTTATGTATGAGAAGATTTCCATAGCGTGATCTTTGTGACGACACGCTAATTTAGATGGGCAAATTGAGTTTCGGGCTAGCTACCCGTTGTTTGTTGTAGTAAGGTAACAATGTCATGCGGCTTATAATAATCCAAAAATAACGAAATACTGCTATACGCACTAAATTACGATATATTGCCTGACTAGAAATACGGGGTCTTACTATTGATATTATGTTCGTGTTTTGGTTTTTCATAACCATATTCATATAACGGTTTTTATTTAACTTTATACAACGTTATAAAACGTATTGTATGATGTTTTAACGACAATGGTTCGTATAATGATTTTGAAGGCAAAAGCCTATATTATGATTTTGATAAGGATTTGTATAAAATGACTTTGGCTATTTTATGGCCTATTACAATGATTTGTACAAAATGATTTTCGGTAATAATTTTATACCCATGTTATATTGATGGATTTTATTAAACTCTATGAATTCACTCGGCGTTATCGCTGACCTTTCTTTTAACATGTTTTATCTTAGGTACTTGAAGGTAATTCTCGGGAAAACAACAAGAATTCATGGCCCACACTTACATAATAATTTCCATTCAAATGTTTTGTAAAATTTTATGAAATGACTATGACTTGGGACCTATGTAAATTTGATATTTATGAATGGAAATGCTTTATTATTAAACGACGCGATTTTTAAGCGTTGTCTATGATGTGAGTAATGTGTTATCCCGTAACAGCAACGAGTCTTCCGCTGTATTGAATTGTATAACTGGGTGTTACAGTTTGGTACCAGAGCTCTCGTTATAGAGAACGCAAGATTTTTAAAACCAAGGTTTTGAATAAAACATTTCAAAATCTTTTAACTATAAATATTTTTCTAAAAATGTCTAAAAATCTTTTGACTATAACGGTGCCGAAAAATTCCCGAGTTACCGACAAGGGCAGACTGAGAAAGTGTTATTTTAATATATATATAACTTGGATTATATATATATATATATATATATATATATGATGTAAGTTTATTACATGATTGTTTGATGATTATATACGAGGTATTTATACGACGTAGATTGTCACAAGGAACCCTAAATCCCCTAGTAAATTAACCGAAGCCATTCTCGTAGGAATTCTAGCTATCCTAGATCAAAACTAAGTTGTGGATATCTATGATCCCAACAAAATGGTTGATATTCATAGGAATGTAGATATTAGTTGATTGTGATATTAAAGAAGAATTGGCGAGATTAAAACTGATATCGATGTTATGACGATCTTCCCTATATAGTGGAGTTGACAAAACATTACCACCTGGAAAGATGTCATCTGATTCGTTTTCACCCAATTCTTAAATTAAAATCGAAAGGGTGAATGTTGCACTTGAGGCTGTCATTGGAACCATTACCCAAAAGCCTCATGCCACAAGTACCTTTCCGAGAAGTCTAATTGAATGTGTGAGTCATTTTATACTAGTGACTCGTTTGATAACTATTATTGTAAGAGCTATAGGATTGGAAATTAAGTGTTGATCATATCGAGCTTTTATTGCCCTTTTAAGGTTTATAAATCAGGTTGAAAGTATTGGAAAATGAGGTAGGATGTCGAATTGAGTATATGTTGGTTGAAACTTGAATAAAGTAAAATTTAACTCGTATGGAATATGAAATTGTTAAGAGGAAGTAGTTAAGTTCTGTGATTGAATTATAAGGTTTTAATTGATTGTCAATTCGTGTTAAGGGTTGTTCCTAGGCCATTGTCCAATGACGAGGATGCCCAGTGTCCAATAAATAAATTGAAGAAATCTTCTTCTGAATTGGGACCGATGAATCTTCCGGGACAGGTGGGACACCTAATGACTCTTGTAGATTACTATTCATTGGGGTATCTTTTAAAAATAATCCCTAACTTAACTGAGACATCAGTTGGTAGGATGAGTTCTTGGAATTGTATGACATAGTGACACATAATGTGTTACGGTACAATTCTGACTTGTTTGTGATTAATGAAAAGACTACCTTTGATTGCTAAATTCTACATGTATCGATGTTATCTATCTTTTATTGCTTCATCCTAATGTTCACATTAGTGATACAACCATTGCACAAGTACTCATCTCGATTTGAGTTACGTTGTGAATTATTATTTTTGAGTGCCATCGAGGTCATGAACCTCATGATTAAGTTGCTAAGCTCATTTCCTGATATATTGAAGTTAGTTCTTGGTGAACAACTTTTCATCACTCTTTTCAGATCACTCATTGTTTTTATAAAGATAAAACAGTATCCCTTGAGAAAAAGTGGGTTTTCATCACCATATGGATTATTTAAAGTGAGACTTATAAATAATCGTTATCGAAATAAAGTTGTTTATAAAACACTTTGGAAAACTTAATTGTTTTAATAACAAAGAAAATCTTTGTAAATTTATTTTTGATTCTTATTTAAGAATTAAGCATGAAAATGTTTTTATTATAAACATGATGATAAAGTTTTGACGAACTGAGTATTGCATCGTTAATCTTGAAATTGTATATAGTTGCGCGCCTACATACAATTTGGAATGGACCATGCAAGGCTGATTAGTAGTCACCATAAAATTGTTAATAAACATTACATTTTCCTTGAAATTGTGAAGGATTGAAATTTTGTGAGATCTGCAAGAAGTGAAAAATAGGGACATATTGATAGGGACACCTACATATGTGCCCATACTATTCCTTCTTCTGAGTCGAATTTACTCATCTGTGGAACTTGTCTTATTTGACAATTGACAATTCTTTCTTGTCCAATTCTCCCGTAGTGAGATTCTTAGGAAAAGTATTTGATTGCCGAATGTTAATACCCGACTAGATGTATCGATGTTCCTATCATTTCTTTTGATTAGATTTCATCTGAATGACCTGGGTAACGATCCGAGGAGCTTTTGAATGCGTACTCAAATTATGAAAACATGGGATATATTCATATTCATTAAATGTTTTCGCAGTATCTGATTTGAAATTCTCTCGCGTAGATTATGCGTTGACCTTGCTCTTTAAGGTTAGTTATGTCTCCAGATATCCTTGAATTGTGAAGAATTATGAGTTATTATTTGTAACACTCTCATTTTTCGTATCGGTACAGCGGAAGGGTCTTTCAGAGTGTTACGGGATAGCACAATAACTCCAATCATAGACAACACATAAAAATGGTTGTACAAGGTTTAACAAACATTCATTCGATAAAAGTTTTAAAAGCGTACAACAGGTCCCAAATTATACAGGTCATTAAGTTTACAAAACACAGATCGAATGAACATTTTTAATATTAAGTGTGGGCCATCAGAGTCGATCTCCATCCGGATTACCTTCAAGCACCTAAGATAAAAACATGCAAAAATCATATCAGCGAATGCCGAGTGAATTCATAGAGTTTAATGAAAACCGTTATATAAAACAATCATTTACATTCATTTAAAATCAGAACACAAGTATAATATCGGAAGTAAGTCCTCATATTGCTAGTCAGGCAATATATAAATTAAGCATACATCTTAAACCGTCCATGAGACCGTAGTCTCTATATTACCATGATAGGTAATATATTCATCGTAATAGTGTCGTTATCGTTTATTATTTATGTCTTATATTGTATTAGGATACATGGTATCTGAATTAGGATTATTATTAGCCGCATGACATTGTTACCTTACTGTGAAATAGCGGGCCGCGAACCCGACAAACAATTTGCCCATCTAAGTTAGCGTGTCGTCACAAAAATCACGCTATGGAATCTTCTCATACATAAATTCGCTTACCAATCAATGTGGTACGACGGGGATCAACCGTCAAGGCGCGAACTGGGGTGATCGTCCCCAAATAGTACTATCAAATGCATAAGCGTCTACCAAATCCCGGTAGTTCACAATTCATGCTAATGGGACTTTAAGTGACATAACCTAACTACAAATAATCCTTTTAGTCTCGAATATAGGGTCATAGCATCATTCGGGTCCATATCATTAAGCATACAATCGGGACTACTTGTGTTCTATTTTTATAAAAATCTAGCATGTTATCTCCCTCGCGGGTTTACAAATCATTTTATAAAACATTTAAAAGAGTGCGAGGCTATGAACTCACGTTGTTAATGAAAGGCGGATTATCGGCTACGGGCGTGCTTCGGTCACGGAAACCTATATAAACAATAATCGGTCTTAGACTCGGTCCAATGACTTTTATCAAAATAACAATATACATATGATGATTTTGTACATATGATGATGATCAAGTGGGTTTATACATCCTTGTTTACTCAATTTAGTGTTTACGTTTTGGTAACGTCTTACTAGTTCACTAGTTTTACCTATTTTAAGTCCATTAAGTCTTTTATAAGTTCTTTAACTTGTTTTTACCCATTTTATACCTATATTATCAGTATATATACCTTTCATGTTGGGCCCAAATGGGTTAAGCCCAAATAATTCTTTTTACAAGTTTTTATCTTATTAAGTCCAATTATTAGTCCAATATGTTTATTTAGCTCGTAAATGTCCGTATTTCTTATAGTTCGGGTTTTATCGGTTTTTACTTGTCTTAGTTACCTATACATCAGTATATTACTTTTATAAACTTTACATTAGCCGGGTTTGGTCGTCTAAGTTTTATTTGGCGAAAAACGTTAATTTTACGGCGATAGCCGAAAAAGTCGTAAAAATCAAGTTTATAGTTTTTATTACTTATAAATATTATTTTACCACCATTTATATAATTTACCCATTTAATTAACCTTTTATACATTTATATAAATAAGTTTTATAAGTTAGTAGGTTTATATTTTTACATTTTATACATTATATTGTGAGTGCTTATATAATAATAATAAACATTATTTCCAAAATCTGATTTTTAACTTCATGTTCACCATTTTTAACATATCTAGAGTTCTATAATGAATTAGAAGCTCATTTTTGGATGACATGTTCTTCATAATATGTGCTACATATAAATTAGTTATAGCTACTGCCCATTTTGTGTTTAAGTTGCCTTAACAGTCCCTACAAAACTGCTTATTCAGATTACACCACCTAACTTGTTTTGATCATATCTCACTCATTATTTTGATTTCATTGCATGGCCAACTCTCACATGTGTATAACATCATCTACTTACTGTAAATGGATCAAACCATGCAATTTTATCAGTTCATCTTTTAGTTATCTACTGTTTTTATACAGCCAACTAAATAGTCAAGATTTTAGCTTCATTTCTTATGGTTATCATCATTTTTAAGCATATTTATCAACACTTGATCCCCACACAACATTTTTATCATCATATATACATCATATACATATACAAAATGAAAGAAAATACATTTGTTCTTTACAAAATAACAAGAGAAAAATGGAGAGGATGATCTTCTTTACCAATCCAAGTGGATTTCTTGTTTTAGGAAGACAAGAACTTGATGAACACAACAAGTATCTCCAAGACCATCAAATATCAAGAACATAGGTTGGAAAATCAGCCCTAGGACACAAGCAAATCACCTCCAAAGTTGTTAATATGGCCACCAAATGATCAAGGCTTCAAGAGAACACCTTAATAGAACTAGTAAACATGTGGTTTATGGCTAGAAAAGATCAAAGATGGTGTTTGTTGGCTTATTTGGGACGGCACAAGGGAGGAGTTGAGATAGTTTTTAGAGTGGATTGCATGTAGGAAATGATGGGAATGAAAACAATTTGCTAGTTTTGTGTTAGTGGAGAAAGGTTAGCTTAACATGTAAGCATATGCTTACACTTGTATAAGTTAGCTAAACTTGATGCCACCTAAGGGTTGTGGTGTCAAGTTTGGCCGTCCCATATTGCTAGTGGGGTGGGACAAAGTGTTTTGTCCCATCTCACTAGTTTACGGGTATTTCTCGATTCTAGTTTTCTCGATTTGCGTGCCCTCGGGTCGTTTTACAAAAAACGTTTTTATAAATTATGAATCACCGTCACAAAACGAATCCAATAAAAATTGTCTCATCAAAAACGGAGTTCAAAAACGTAAATACGTAATCCTAAGGTTTCCGGTTTAGTCGTAAAAGACGCCAAATTATGCACGTAAGCCCAAATTTAAATCCGTAAATTGTGAGTTCGTCAACCAACACAAAAATAAGTTTCAAAATATTATATGAAAAAATATTTCACTACCTGAAAATGTTAGATTGTCACAGCTTTTCCTCCTAAAAGGGATCAACGTCCTCGTGATCCATTTCATTTGGATGTCCGTTTCTTATTGAAATCGAAGAGGTGCGGATATTTCTTCCACATTTCATCCTCTCGTTCCCAAGTATACTCCGGTCCATGCTTTGAATTCCATCGGATCTTGACAATAGGTATCCGACTTTGTTTCAGTTGCTTTACCTCCGGTCCATAACTTCTACGGGCTCTTCGATAAAATGCAACTTCCCATCTATTCGAACCTTACCTAACGGAATTTTCTCATCACTCACTGCTAGACATTTTTTCAGATTAAACACATGGAATGTGTTGTGAACACCATGAAGTTCTGGGGGTAACTCTAGTTTGTAAGCCACCGGACCTACTCTAGATAAAATCTTAAAGGGTCCAATATAGCGGGGATTCAATTTTCCTCGCTTTCCAAATCTTATAACGCCTTTCCATGGCGATACTTTCAACATTACTCGGTCACCCATTTCAAACTCCATTGGCTTCCGCCGCACATCCGCGTAACTTTTCTGTCTACTACGGGCAGTCAACAACCTTCTCTTAATCTGAACTATCATCTCCGTAGTCTCCCGGATCAATTCCGGTCCCGTGAGCTGGGTATCCCCAACTTCACTCCAACATACAGGAGATCTACACTTCCTACCATACAAAGCTTCAAACGGTGCAGCCTTAATACTAGAATGGTAACTATTGTTATACGAAAACTCTTCTAACGACAAATGTTTATCCCAATTCTTACCAAAGTCTAACACACAAGCTCTCAACATATCTTCCAGTGTTTGTATCGTCCTTTCACTCTGCCCATCAGTCTAGGGGTGATAAGCAGTGCTCATGTCGAGATTCGTTCCCAAAGATCTTTGGAGAGATTTCCAAAAATTCGATGCGAATCTAGGATCTCGATCTGAAATGATCGATATAGGCACTCCATGCTTGCATACAACATTATCAAGGTATATTCGAGTCAGCTTCTCCAGTGAGAACTGCTCCTTAACCGGAATGAAGTGTGCTGATTTGGTCAGTCTATCGACAATCACCCAAATCGAATTGTTTCCAGATGATGTTCTAGGAAGCTTGGTGATAAAGTCCATTGTAATTCGCTCCCACTTCCATTCAGGAATCTTTGGTTGTTGAAGTAGTCCTGATGGCTTTTGTTGTTCGGCTTTAACTCTAGCACAAGTCAAGCATTGAAGAACATACATAGCTACGTCAGCTTTCATATTCGGCCACCAGTACAACTTCTTCAAATCATGGTACATCTTATCAGATCCCGGATGAATGGAATACTTAGATTTATGGGATTCTAACATAATCAAATCTCTTAAGCCTCCAAACTTAGGTATCCACATTCGACCTCTTAAACATTTCACTCCATCAGCTCTAACCTCTAAAGGATCTCCTTCTCCTCGGAACCCTTCATTAACAAAATTCTCCTTCTTACAAGCTTCTATTTGCGCATTTCTAATTTGCTCAGGCAAATTATTGTGCACGGTCAAGACTAGAGAACGCACCCTGATAGGCTCTCTATCTTTCCTACTTAACGCATCAGCAACAACATTGGCTTTTCCTGGGTGATATTTTATATCACAATCATAATCACTTAACAACTCTATCCATCTTCGTTGCCTCATGTTCAATTCCTTTTGGTCGAGAATATACTGTAGGCTTTTGTGATCGGTGAATACCGTACACTTGGTGCCATACAGATAATGTCTCCACAACCTAAGAGCAAAGACTACAGCTCCTAACTCAAGATCATGAGTAGTATAATTCTCCTCATTCTTCCTTAATTGCCTAGAAGCATAAGCTATCACTTTCTCTCTCTGCATCAAAACAGCTCCATAACCTCTAAGAGATGCATCACAATACACTACAAAATCTTCACTCCCGTCGGGTAATGATAAGATTGGCGCACTACATAATTTTTGCTTCAATGTCTGAAATGCTCCATCTTCATCACTTCCCCAAACGAAAGGTTTATTCTTCTGAGTAAGCTTAGTCAAGGGTTTAGCTATCAAAGAAAATTCTTTAATGAATCGCCTATAATAGCCAGCCAATCCTAAGAATTGTCGCACTTCCGTTGGCGTTGTCGGTGCAGACCAATTCTTAATAGCTTCAACCTTTGCAGGATCAACATGAATTCCATCTCTGTTAATCACATGACCAAGAAATTGCACAGAATCTAACCAGAAATCACACTTCGAAAACTTAGCATACAACCTTTCATCCTTCAACAAATTCAAAACAATCCTTAAATGTTCTCTATGCTCATCTTCATTCTTAGAATAGATTAGAATATCGTCAATAAACACAATCACAAATTTATCCAAGTAGGGCTTGCACACTCGATTCATTAAATCCATGAAAACCGCAGGTGCGTTAGTTAACCCAAATGGCATTACTTGAAATTCATAGTGTCCATAACGAGTTCTAAATGCAGTTATAGGAATATCTTCTTCACGGACGCGAAGTTGGTGATATCCTGACCGCAAATCTATCTTAGAATACACACTAGATCCTTGCAGTTGATCAAACAAATCATCAATCCTAGGTAAAGGATATCGATTTTTAATTGTCAACTTATTCAGTTCCCTATAATCAATGCACATACGAAAAGATCCATCCTTCTTCTTAACGAACAAGACTGGAGCTCCCCAAGGCGACGAGCTCGGTCGAATAAAACCTTTATCAGACAACTCCTTAAGTTGCTCAGATAACTCCTTTAATTCAGAAGGGGCTAATCGGTAAGGCGCACGTGCCACCGGTGCAGCACCAGGAATTAAATCGATTCGAAACTCTACTTGCCTTATCGGTGGAAGTCCGGGTAAATATTTAGGAAATACCTCAGGAAATTCACAAATAATAGGTACATCTTCCAATCGTTTCTCCCTAGACTCATTCCCGGTCACTTGAGCTAAGAATAACTCACAACCGTTCCTGATGTACTTTTGGACTTTAATACATGAAACGATTTTCAAACGGGATTCACCTCGACTACCATCAATTACTAACGTCCTATTCCTAAGAGGAATCTTAACCTTCTTCTCTCCACATAAAATAGTAGCATTATTCAACGACAACCAATCCCAATAATAATATCAAAACTACCTAATTCTATCAACATCAAATCAATCGGAAAGGAATGGTTCAAGAGATTTTAGAGAGCATCCTTCTAATAGCTTATTAGTTTTCACTAATTTACCATTAGCCAATTCTACCTTGTAACTGGTACTTATCTCAACAGGTTCAATATCAATAAGGGCACTAAATTTAGTGGATACAAAGCTCCTATCGGCACCTGAATCGAATAAAGCAACAACATAATGATTGTTGAGTAAAAACGTACCGGTAACGACATTCGGATCCTCTTTCTTCACCTCAATTGTTCCAAGTTGGTAGATACCACCTTGGGGGTTTCTTCCAGGTACAATCGCTTTCAACTTGGGGCATTCCGATTTCCTATGACCTTCTTCACTACAGTTGAAGAAAATGGTTCCCTTCTTACACCTTTCAACCTTGTGTCCAAGATTTCCGCAATTTCGGCACTTCCAGCAGTCGCCAGCATGCCTCTTGTTGCCACACTTAGGACATCTATCATCGTTGCGCGGTGCATTGTAGGTAAGAGCATTTGCATTCCCCTTTCTCTGGTTCTGACGACGATTAAAATTCTTCCTATTATCACCTCTATCTACACGATCACCGTCTCCCTTTCTTTTCTCACCTACACGGGCTTCATCTTCCTTATCCTGAATTATCTGTCCAATGAGTCGGTAAGCCATTCGAACAGCATCCTCAATGGTCAGTGGTTTCGATGATGTTACGTCCCCCCGGATATTCCTGGTCAACCCTTTCACATATTGCTCAATTCGGATCTCTTCGGGTTCAACCAATCGAGGACATAGCAAGGCCAACTCATGGAATCGATTCGTGTAACTATCAATGTCCACACCTTTCATTCTCAGATGAATCAACTCTTGTTCTAACCTAATAATCACACTACGAGGACAAAACTCCAAAGTCATCCACTTCTTAATTTCAGCCCAAGGAGTAGCATTAGCAGCATCAAGACCCATGAAAGCAATTCTCCCGTTCCACCAAGTCAACGCACGACCTTTAAGAGTAGCCATAGCAAAAGTCACCTTATCTTCCTCCTTACACTTACTAATCCTAAACACCGATTCAATCTTCTCAATCCACTGGCTTAATCCTACAACACCTTCAGTTCCATTAAAAGGTAGAGGTTCACACTTCATGAATGTCACATAAGTACAACCACCAACTTCAGGTGCATTCGTTCCAAGTCCTCCTACATTTCCTCCAGCATTAGCATTCACATTATTAGCATTCACATTCACATTAGTACCGCCAATTCCACTACCGCCAGCTCCACTACCGCCAGCTCCACTACCGCCAGCTCCACTACCGCCAGCTCCACTACCGCCAGCTTCACTACCGCCAGCTCCACTACCGCCAGCTCCATTTCTAGCATTTTCCATAAATTCAGTCATAGATGCGGTAACTTGCTCCGTAATAATCCTACGTACATCATCCTCAGTCACAGCCTTCTTGGGCGGCATAGTTCTATAATTCTACAATTTCAAAATATTAAGCATTCACCCAACAAAGGATTCATATAATATGGATCGAATTCATAATCAAGGTACAAATAAGGCACAATATGGAATTCAAGACAAGATACATATTTCATTCGATCTGAAACAAAAGTATTGTCTTAGTATATCCCATATCAAAGTTCTAACACTATATACACTCAAAATTCGTGCCAAGTCTATTACTAACAAGTCGGTTCAGTCAAAGCTACCAAGGCACAAAAGATATAAAGGTCACTACTAAATACAGACTGGTCTACTGAGAACCGCCAGATGGTCCATCATCCATCGTCTTCTGAATCTTCGTCGAACGATCACTAGACACATCTTCATCTTGGCGCTTACGGATTACTCCTCTTTCAACCATGTCGGCATAAAATCTACTGTTCCATCCCACGGATATATTCAACTCCTTTTCGGCTTTCTCACGCATCGCACGAGCTACACTCAACTGAATCTCCATAGTATTCACCTTTCTCTTCATAGCAGCATACTCACCACTTTCCAATACTGATAACCTCCTAAAAGCCTCATTCAATCCACGTTCTACATCACTCAAATCCAAACTAAGCAATTCTCGCTCTTTCTCGCCAACCTTTGTCTTCGACTCTAAATAAGCAACCTGAGTCTGAACAACACCTAATCCAACCTCTGTCATACAACTCTTAACACGCGAAGCATCTAGATCACGTCTCAAGGCCCATGGTGCAAGACCATCAATATGAGTAGCCTCTCGAGTACTAGACGACTCTCCTATCTCACGTCTACGAGTAGCAATACCATTAGTACCGTCAGGTGCATCGTCATCCTCATCCTCCTCTGATTCAGAATCAGATTCAGACGATTCAGACATTTCATCCCTAGGTAACTCCTCCTCAGAATCAGACAAACAAACTGGTGGGGGCAAAGGCTCGCCCTCTGGAACATCATACGGATAAATAAGCTCAGCTTCCTCATCGTCATCAACCTCAACATCTATACCTACATCCTCCTCGACATCCTCGTCGTCAATCTCATCATCTAACTCATCTAACCCAATCTCATCATCGTTCTCAATATCAACATTCTCAATATCCACATTCTCAATCTCATTCTCTACTAAGTCAACCTGAGGGGCAATCTGATCTCCTAGTCCTAACTCGGGCTCGGGATCCTCAAATGGTTCCTCCTCATCATCCATATCATAATCTACTAAGTCTAAATAAGGATCATCTTCTATATTAGGTTCGGGAATAGCATGGTTTTCTACAGGAATATTAGGGTCAGCCATGACAATCTGCATTTATATATTTATCTCGTATTAGGATAACATACTAGTTAAACAATTACATAATGAAATCACGATATATACATATATATATATTAAATTATATATATCAAAATATATATCTTCTCAATAGGGCTTGTTGGTAACGTCGGAGATCTCTGGCACCGTTATAGTCAAAGGATTTTTCAAATATTTTCTCAAATGTTCATTGTCAAAAGATTTTGAAACGTTTTGTTCAAAACCTTGGTTTTTAAAATCTTTTGTTCTCTACAACGAGAGCTCTGGTACCAAACTGTAACACTCTCATTTTTCGTATCGGTACAGCGGAAGGGTCTTTCAGAGTGTTACGGGATAGCACAATAACTCCAATCATAGACAACACATAAAAATGGTTGTACAAGGTTTAACAAACATTCATTCGATAAAAGTTTTAAAAGCGTACAACAGGTCCCAAATTATACAGGTCATTAAGTTTACAAAACACAGATCGAATGAACATTTTTAATATTAAGTGTGGGCCATCAGAGTCGATCTCCATCCGGATTACCTTCAAGCACCTGAGATAAAAACATGCAAAAATCATATCAGCGAATGCCGAGTGAATTCATAGAGCTTAATGAAAACCGTTATATAAAACAATCATTTACATTCATTTAAAATCAGAACACAAGTATAATATCGGAAGTAAGTCCTCATATTGCTAGTCAGGCAATATATAAATCAAGCATACATCTTAAACCGTCCATGAGACCGTAGTCTCTATATTACCATGATAGGTAATATATTCATCGTAATAGCGTCGTTATCGTTTATTATTTATGTCTTATATTGTATTAGGATACATGGTATCTGAATTAGGATTATTATTAGCCGCATGACATTGTTACCTTACTGTGAAACAGCGGGCCGCGAACCCGACAAACAATTTGCCCATCTAAGTTAGCGTGTCGTCACAAAAATCACGCTATGGAATCTTCTCATACATAAATTCGCTTACCAATCAATGTGGTACGACGGGGATCAACCGTCAAGGCGCGAACTGGGGTGATCATCCCCAAATAGTACTATCAAATGCATATGCGTCTACCAAATCCCGGTAGTTCACAATTCATGCTAATGGGACTTTAAGTGACATAACCTAACTACTAATAATCCTTTTAGTCTCGAATATAGGGTCATAGCATCATTCGGGTCCATATCATTAAGCATACAATCGGGACTACTTGTGTTCTATTTTTATAAAAATCTAGCATGTTATCTCCCTCGCGGGTTTACAAATCATTTTATAAAACATTTAAAAGAGTGCGAGGCTATGAACTCACGTTGTTAATGAAAGGCAGATTATCGGCTACGGGCGTGCTTCGGTCACGGAAACCTATATAAACAATAATCGGTCTTAGACTCGGTCCAATGACTTTTATCAAAATAACAATATACATATGATGATTTTGTACATATGATGATGCTCAAGTGGGTTTATACATCCTTCTTTACTCAATTTAGTGTTTACGTTTTGATAACGTCTTACTAGTTCACTAGTTTTTACCTATTTTAAGTCCATTAAGTCTTTTATAAGTTCTTTAACTTGTTTTTACCCATTTTATACCTATATTATCAGTATATATACCTTTCATGTTGGGCCCAAATGGGTTAAGCCCAAATACTTCTTTTTACAAGTTTTTATCTTATTAAGTCCAATTATTAGTCCAATATGTTTATTTAGCTCGTAAATGTCCGTATTTCTTATAGTTCGGGTTTTATCGGTTTTTACTTGTCTTAGTTACCTATACATCAGTATATTACTTTTATAAACTTTACATTAGACGGGTTTGGTCGTCTAAGTTTTATTTGGCGAAAAACGTTAATTTTACGGCGATAGCCGAAAAAGTCGTAAAAATCAAGTTTATAGTTTTTATTACTTATAAATATTATTTTACCACCATTTATATAATTTACCCATTTAATTAACCTTTTATACATTTATATAAATAAGTTTTATAAGTTACTGGGTTTATATTTTTACATTTTATACATTATATTGTGAGTGCTTATATAATAATAATAAACATTATTTCCAAAATCTGATTTTTAACTTCATGTTCACCATTTTTAACATATCTAGAGTTCTATAATGACTTAGAAGCTCATTTTTGGATGACATGTTCTTCATAATATGTTCTACATATAACTTAGTTATAGCTAATGCCCATTTTGTGTTTAAGTTGCCTTAACAGTCTCTACAAAACTGCTTATTCAGATTACACCACCTAACTTGTTTTGATCATATCTCACTCATTATTTTGATTCCATTGCATGGTCAACTCTCACATGTGTATAACATCATCTACTTACTGTAAATGGATCAAACCATGCAATTTTATCAGTTCATCTTTTAGTTATCTACTGTTTTTATACAGCCAACTAAATAGTCAAGATTTTAGCTTCATTTCTTATGGTTATCATCATTTTTAAGCATATTTATCAACACTTGATCCCCACACAACATTTTTATCATCATATATACATCATATACATATACAAAATGAAAGAAAATACATTTGTTCTTTACAAAATAACAAGAGAAAAATGGAGAGGATGATCTTCTTTACCAATCCAAGTGGATTTCTTGTTTTAGGAAGACAAGAACTTGATGAACACAACAAGTATCTCCAAGACCATCAAATATCAAGAACATAGGTTGGAAAATCAGCCCTAGGTCACAAGAAAATCACCTCCAAAGTTGTTAATATGGCCACCAAATGATCAAGGCTTCAAGAGAACACCTTAATAGAACTAGTAAACATGTGGTTTATGGCTAGAAAAGATCAAAGATGGTGTTTGTTGGCTTATTTGGGACGGCACAAGGGAGGAGTTGAGAGAGTTTTTAGAGTGGATTGCATGTAGGAAATGATGGGAATGAAAAAAATTTGCTAGTTTTGTGTTAGTGGAGAAAGGTTAGCTTAACATGTAAGCATATGCTTACACTTGTATAAGTTAGCTAAACTTGATGCCACCTAAGGGTTGTGGTGTCAAGTTTGGCCGTCCCATATTGCTAGTGGGGTGGGACAAAGTGTTTTGTCCCATCTCACTAGTTTACGGGTATTTCTCGATTCTAATTTTCTCGATTTGCGTGCCCTCGGGTCGTTTTACGAAAAACGTTTTTATAAATTATGAATCACCGTCACAAAACGAATCCAATAAAAATTGTCTCATCAAAAACGGAGTTCAAAAACGTAAATACTTAATCCTAAGGTTTCCGGTTTAGTCGTAAAAGACGCCAAATTATGCACGTAAGCCCAAATTTAAATCCGTAAATTGTGAGTTCGTCAACCAACACAAAAATAAGTTTCAAAATATTATACGAGAAAATATTTCACTACCTGAAAATGTTAGATTGTCACATTATTAGTCTTTTGAGAAGTTCACATCTTATCGACGGCAATAAAACTGAAAAGTTGATAGTGCCAGTAAAATGGATTGATTGATTATGACATGACGACATTGTCTTAATTGATGGGAACTCGAGTAGAATTCCCGTAAAAGATAAGATGTTGATTATTAAAAGTGATCTAAATAATTATTGATGGATGATTATATCCTGCATTTAGACTTGAAATTATACCATGAATGGTTATGAACTAGTCATAAATATTATAATCTAGAAAGAACCTAATATGAATTTATTAAAAGATGTTTCCGTTATCTGAAACTTTAGGAGGTATTTGTTGGTAAATTACCTAGACTTTTTCCATAAAGGCAAGTTGAAATTGGTATTGATTATATTCTCGGTGCTGCACCTGTGGCTTGTGCACTGTACGTCAGCACCATCTAAATTAAAAGAATTATCGTACAACTGAGAGAGTTGTCGAAGAAAGCTTTTATTCTACCAAGCTCGTCATCGTGAAGAGTTATGGTGTTATCATTCCTTATATTTATTGATTAGCGTGAACTAAGTAAATTGACGATTAAAATCTATATCCACTACCCAAGATGATAGATTTGTTCGATCCTTTACAAGGTTCTAGCGTATATTCGAAGATTTGATCCACGACATGGTTATCATCAACTTCGCATCCGCGAAAAAGATTATCTATTCCAATCACTACATCCAATACTTGTAATGAACATTATGAGTTTCACGTGATGTCGTTTGGATTGACTAATACACATGTAGCATCCATAAATTTGGTGAATCACGTGTGTAGGCTGTAATATGATAAATTCATGCTTGTGATCATTAATGTCACACCCCCAATTTATCAGAGTAATACAACACAATGGGGTGCGACGGTCATGACTATCACAAGACATAGATACGAAGAACGACTATTTAAAAGCCGTTTAATTTAATTAAAAGCATAAAACTTGTTTCGGAAGCGAATTTACATAAGATCATAATAAAACATTGTTTCAAAAGACTTTAACATTGATCCAAATATCCATACACTAGTCACGACCATTTTTATTAAAAATCTCCCATGCATAACCACGTCACTCCTTCGTCTTGATACCTGAGAAAAACATTGCTAAAGCGTCAACACAAAGGTTGGTGAATTCATAGGTTTAAGTTTAAATAGTGTGATGAACCATAAGATTTTCCAAGGCAACCGGCATATAATCTTATAACAAATACAAGATTATAATCAAAAGTATACGTTTTAATCACCTACGCATAAGCTCGTGACACCGAAGCGTTAACCTCAACCAACAAGAAATAATAAGAGCCCGAGCAAATGCCTATCCCGAAGCCTTTGTAAATCCTCAAATGTAAGTGTATCTAACTTTGGCCACACAACCAAATAAATAGGGAGGTTAGTCCCGATAGATCTATCCATAACATTCGCGCTTACACAAAGTAATTAACGGTTCACGATAGTCGGCTAAAGCATCTAGGGATATCGCTACTTAGACATCATGTAGGCAAACGTATGAGTTTAAAGCACTTATGTTCATCCGTTAAAAAAAACAAGCAATGTTCTCACCCAAAATAGTTAAAGCAATTAAAAGTGGGGCTATGAAACTCACCTCGATGAAGTAGGTAATTATGATCAACAAGGATAGCACGGAATATCAAAGCACGCAAAACAATGCGCAAACGATCTACTCGTAACCTAAGTAAAATATCCGTACTTAGGCTAAATACAAGAAATAAAAATGTACAATGCACTTGGTTGATATTTCATACTTGCTCTTGATTTATAAAAATGTTTTCATACATTTTTCATGTTCAACATTTTAGTCACGGGGTCGACTTTGGGCTTTAATAACTCATTATTTAGTAGTCCGAAAAATAAACGAGTTCTCATTATAAAAACTAGTCCGCGAGCTCTTCGATATTTGATAAATATCATATTTTTATGAAGTACATTAGTCTAACAAATAATTATGCAAAGTGGTACACTCACAAGTAAAAATAAACAGTAAAGTTTAATTATTTATGTGTGTAAATCGACCATCTTTGAAATTTTATTGCGGGTTCATTACTTAATTTTAAGACAAACTGAAAGTTGTTTTGAAAACGAGGTTGTGTCAAGTTTAATAAGGTATTTTTAGATGATCGGGGCATGACCTTTTAGTTGGTTAAAAATAGACACGAAATAGAGGGATTGGGCCAAAGTTCATGTCTTACCAAGTGCTTATACTTATTTGGTTCACTTTCTGTCCTACGGTTCTATACACACAGCAACTAAAACAAAATCAATAGATGGTGACCCTACTTCTCACTTTCTACATCATGGTAATTCAAGAAAAGAAAAGAAAAGAAAAGAAAGTGTGTTGCTAGTTTTAGTTGTCTGCCCTATGCAGGCTACACATAAACAAAAGGTGGTCCATCGTTTACTTTTTATATCATACATAACATGCACCCATACATATAAGTTGACACACACACGCCTGCTCTAATTGTTTTACATTTGTTTGCATTGACATTTAACTTTAAACATATAGTACTCTTATTTTAGGCTAGGTTTCTAGTTACTGTTCCAAATAAGTTCCATTTTATGTGATATGTCTAAACATCCGTTACACATATATTTATTTGCTTTGTGTTGTTCCCTGTTTGATGGAGTCCGTTCACGGTACACACACACATATCACACGAAATTCACAATAGCATGTATTTTAAGGAAAATGGTTTTGAAGATTCATGCAAATGTACTCACGTTATATGTACAGATATATGGACTAGTAACTCATGCAGCCATTATACACGTATAGAACAAGGACGCATACATCATACATCAGTGGATAGACAAAGCTTCTTTGCATTTAAATACATGACATGCATTCATACTTAAGCATACATATATACACGCCATATGTACCTTTCTTTCCCTTTTTTTTCATTGTTTTACTGTGCCACTGTTTGTACGCAGGAGATCACCTAGGTACTCTAGCTAGGCCTTGTTCATAATTATATATTGCATGCATCACGCAACAAGTTAGGTCATTTTCTTGCTCATTTCGACAGCTCCCATACCCGCAAACACACACCATGACTTAGCACCTATTATGTACAATTATATTGGCAAGGGAGTAACTGATTCTCCTTTTTGTTTTTCACACATGCACACATGTATTTATTTGCTTTATGTTAGTTGTTTCCTGTTGATGGAGTACATTCACGGCGTACAAACACATCAAACTAATCACTTACTCAATTATTAGACAGAAGGGGTTTGAGTTTCTTCCTAGTCAACGTAGACTACATACACACAACTTAGTTTTGGAAGATTGAAATTGTTTTTACTCTTCTTTTGTTCTCCCTGGGATTTGTCTGATCACAAGGACACCAAAAACCAATTTTTCATGCAAAACCTAATCTTAGCGTATACATGCATATTCATTCAACCTTTGTATTACCTTTTTGTTTATTTTGACTCACACGCACAACATGGCCTAGTCTCTTTTTCATTTGAAACTAATGTCCACATACATGGCATATATACATCAATACAATATAACAGGGGAAACCGTTCTTGTCTCTTTTGTACAGTGTCTATGACAACATCAGGGGGAAAAGAAAGAAGTGATCCTGATGACTTGGTTTCTATATTTGTTATTCATCATGCATTCATCATACATACACACATAATGAGCACATATACGCAGCATATATTCATGCATTCCACATAGCATATAGTCCAAGGAAAAGGAGCAGGTGTGCCTACTGCTTTCTTACTGCCTTCGCAGCAGGGCACCCCAAGGAGGAAATAGTTATCACTATTAATACTTGTTTTATTCATACAATGATAATTCATTTTAGTTCCTTGTCTTTCCTGATTCTTATTACACACACACGCAGGTACGTAGTACGTCCTGTTAGTTACTTAGTTTACTTATCCGACCATAACATAGGTTTAGAATCACAATTTGCAAAGCACTACTTCATGGTTATGTTTACACACAGCCATACATTCATACCGGGATACACAAGTAAAGGACTACATAAAATCATGTTTTCCCGTCTCATGTTCGAACCTTAAAGGCCTACGACTCTTGTGTACATTGTTTTATCATGGTTTGATTTAGGTTATTACTCGTATGCATAACATATCCCCAACCCGTGACTTAGTCGTGAGTTTTAGTTCAAGTGTCAAAACATTTTTGCAAGTATATTATCAACCAAAGTAAAAGGAACAAAATATAGGAACTTACAAAGGTTCCTAAGATAATTGATGAAGATGGTGAACAAAGCTAATAACTCTTAAACTTACATCAATACCACAATCAATCCAAATCTCTTGCTAATTTCTTAGCCGTTACCTACTCCAAGTCTTGAGTTTTTCTTGTAAGATTTTGTTTTGAGTGTGTGAGATTATGAGAGGATGAGGGTTGTATTTATAGGCAAAGGAGTAGGTTTAGGGTTAGTAAAACTTAGTTAGAGATTCTAGTTAGTTTGTAACTAAGGTTCTCCAAAGGAACTGAACATGGAAAGTTGCACAAAATGGGGAAGAGGGAAAGTACTTGAGGTCTCGTCTAGGGCAGGAAAAATGGGTACAAAAGTGTACCATTTTCTATAGAATAATGTTGTACAAAGTTGAAATGTTTAAGAACTCATGGGAGGTGATGGTATACGATAGTTAAAGGAGCAAAAGAGGGGACCAAAAAGTACCATTGCCTTTAAGGATGGATAAAGTACCAACAATTTCAAATTAGTTCTCAATTTAAAACGTGGGTTCATACAAATTTGAAGAAGGGGACCGGTTTGCATAGTGACAAGGGAAAGTACTTGACAAGTTATTTATTTTGATAACTGATAGATGGGTGTTTGTAGATTTTATAAAAATGTAATAGACAAATTAAAGGTATTTTTATTAAAGGAAATTAAGTAGTAGTTTCGATGGAAAGGATACGCGAAGTGTTTAATTTGTATATTGGAAGTCTTAAACGAAATTATATTGACGTGAATAAATGTCGTCTCCTAAATAGAAATTCTTAATACATAAACGAATAATATTCATTTACATAATAATTTTCATGATCGTCATTCATAAAAATTTGAATTTGTACACAAAATACGCGTAAACAATCGGGAACATCAATAGACACACAAGTCTAACCCGAACCATCGCGTTTCAGTGAATTAACTAGATTCAAAATTTACGTGTGTGACATTCGTAATCCCTTAAATTGAGTTTTGTCCTCAAAACTAGCACGTCGATGTCGTTATCAAAACAAGAGGTCAGTTAAATTTTTATCTTCCTTTCATGGTGTTCAATGCGTTTGTTTTTCCTTTAGTTTGTTGCTAAGATTAAAATTACTATAATCTTGTTAGGATTAAAACGAACAAAATTTTCTTCCGACTTGTACGTGGTTCAATAGTGTTCCCTTATGTCTTTTCTGGTATGTCAAATTTTTCTCGTCGACGTCGGTTTTGTTTAGTGAGTTTTCTCATTATTAAATTTCGTGTTGTCCCGTATATTACTTCCACTTTTAAAGTGTCTCGTATTGTCATTATCCGCCTAGATGACTTTATATCACACATTTGAAAATCGTTCCACATAGTTTGATTAATCCCGTTCACATTAACCGTCTACTTGGTAGAGATAAGTAGCGTATGCGTCAAGGTTTCTTGAATTGGTTTCCCAAAAATCTAGAACAATTGATCGTCTTAACACATGGTGGTTACGACGTTTCTTCCTTTTATTTGACGTTCAATATTAGCTAATTTCGTTAATTAATCAATTTAGTTTGCGTTCCTCCTCGTTTATCTCCTTTTTCATGGAGAGGAAAACGGGTGCACAATTTAAAATATATTTAGGTCATAGTTCGTTCGGATTCCTTCTATATAAAAAAAAATTATATAATATTTCTTAAGCTTACGAGTATGGTGTGATGCTCAAACGTCGTTAGGTAAAATAGATCTTTGTCCGGACGGCTTCGGTATTCCAATCATATACGAAAGCACGCGTATCTTGACTCAATTGTTCTTTAACATGGGTTATGTTACGGCGAGTTCTGGATATCCGTTAAATTTGGATTTTACTCAAATGACTTTTCGTTCTCCTCAATATTATTTACAAGTTGTTTTCTATTTTCCAACTCTAATCTATTTGAGTCTAATTTTCGTCAAAAACAAATGAGCGCTCTTAGTATTTGTGTGTCATATACACTCTTGTATGAAATAGCGGCGAAAAAAAAATCATTATACTAGGACGGTATAAAAATGTTCGACGTTCGTAGCATATGATAAATCTTTCTTTGATAAATAGGGCAACTTGAATATATTCTACTAATATATTTCATTTCATTTTTTTTTTAAGATGACTACTATGAGCATACTCGCGTTCAGCCACGATCATACGTAGTTGATCAGGCTACGTACGTCTCGGGTCAAACGGTTGCATCCTCCTTTTCATCACAATTTAACTCTTTGAGGTTGTAATTATATATTGATAGTCCGCAGTGCATTTTGTTCGTTATCATTTTCCACTTTTCATAACCAACAAGTTAGTTCATAGTGCATTTCATTTGTTACCAATGCTCACTTTTTACAATCGACGAAATAATTCCCATAATTATTCGTACTAGTTCTCGTCGAGTTTATCAATAGTCTTTGTTCTCCATATTGTGTTGGTCGTCAAACCAGGTTCCAAAACTTTACATGGTAGATCTTACCAAAAATATTTCGCTATTAGTTGCGGCGCCTGATTAATAATACCCTTATTAATCTTCTAACTTACATTATCACGATTGTTATTATTTCCACTAATGAGTGTTTCCGATGGTAAATAATAAAAAAAAATTTGATATTTTCTAAAGAATATTTTTACAAAAATCTTTTTAGCGAAAAATTATTTTATTTACTTCTCTTCCATAGGTAAAGAGAATATTGTAGAAGAAAGTTCTTTCTTAAGTAAAAATTTTGGCGGATGAGTTTTTCTACGACACATGAAAAATAAAAATAAAGTTTTCTCGTTGTTTAAACAAAATAGACTTTAAAAATAAAACAACACAATTTAATTGAAAACTTGGAGTACGGTTACATAGTTATGTTTTGTTGGTGGTAACATCGACGGACGTCGAGTCACTTGATTTGCATAAAAGTAAACTAGTTCATAATACATAAACTTCCACGCTCTATCCATGACGAGGGTAGAAACCCTTGGGTTGATACTTGAAGATTGTCGGCGCATCTTTCTTGGAAGACAAACGGTGTAAAATGTTAGTGGGGTATTGGACGCTCTTTGCCCTCGAGCTTCCTTCTTGGGAGATTTCAAGTATTTCTTGTCTTAACCGACATTCCTCCATGTAGCGTTCCTTCATATTCTTCTCATGGGATTTTACCACTCGACAATCACCCTCCAAGTGCCCAAATTCATCGCAAAGCATGCAATGGTTCGCACAACTACCTTTGTGGTGGTAGTCACACTTGCGGCAATATGGAAGGTTGCCGAGATACTTCTTGTTCAAGATGGGAGTTGTTTTAGGAACATCCTCCCGGAAATTTGTCCTTGCACAACAAGTAGAGGGTGGTAAGTGAACACGTGGCGCTTTCCACGAGTGATTCTTTTGTTTAGTCATAGGGTGAGGGTTAAACCTTTCGGCACCTTGCTTCATGGTGTTAAACCTTGTGGGGTTCTTCAACACATAGCATCTCCTCTCATAAGGCCCTTTTCTTCCACTAACGGTATGACTTACCTTAGTTTTTGAAAGGGTCTTTCGAGGTCCAAAAGTGCTAACCGGAGTAGCACTTGTTTCCTTAGCCTTTTCGTAAACACTAGGATCCATGGTTCGGTCAACCGTGCGGATACTAGCTTCAAACGCATCAACGGCCCTTATGGCATTTTGGTATTGACGAGTGATGACCTCCTTGAGGTCCTTGCAACCTTGTTCTGTCATTTCAGTTTTTCTGTGTATCATTATCGCACAAACGATGTATATTTTGTTAGTTCTTTCATTGTTATCGATTCTTACGATTGTTCGAATTTGACCAAGCTTTTCCCACAATTATTATAATACAATTATCAAGGGATCATATCATAAAAATTTGTACATTTCATTCTTGAACTACGTTCCATACATAGTTTTGAAGTTTAGAGTACAAAATTTCATTCAACTAATGAATGGCTTCTTTTAGTCTTGACAACACGTCATACATTTATTACAAAACATCATACTTTTATTAGAAAGGCGAGAAATCCTAAAGACCTAGGTGGTGTAGGATCTCTTGAATTTGGGCATAATCCGCGGCTTGCCTAGCCTCGATATCATTGTTCCTCATTTGTAAGATTGCGATCTCGGACTCAGCAGCCTCGAGAGACTCTCTCAACTCGGCTATCACTAAGTCCTTGTCCTCATCTTGCGCGGTAAGGAAATCCACATCGCCCTCTACATCCTCCAGACGGCCTATCAGGTGTTCTGCATCGAATCCGAGTGCTTCTGAAGTAGGCTCGTCTTCTGGGGAATGAGCAACATTAGGTGGTGGTGATGAAGAACGGTTTCTTTTTCTAGAAGTTTCAGGCATTGTTGAAGGTATAGGAGTGGAGATTGGCATAGTGGTAGTAGTAGAAATATTTGGGACGATGGGAGGAAATCCCGTAGTGACATTTGGCATCATGACTGGCGAATCTTGCTCATCATCCGAATTTATTGTGATTACGCTCCGGATGGGGGTAATTTCCTTGTCGGACTCGGATTGCAAAATGATAAATGGAATGAGAGGCATCTTTCCTTTTTCGCCTGTCACCAAATGTAAAACGACGGTTGCTAGATAGGTAAGAGTAGAGTATTTTTCTAAAGTTCGAAAAATAGAGGTGAGTAGTATGATGCTTCGTAATTTCTTTTATTTAGAGTAAGCTCTCGTACATCGATCCATAAGTTTACTTAAATGTCCAAGTAGTCCTTACATGGTAAACAATAAGTGAATCATGGAATGTTAAAGTCCTCTAACATGCTCTTCCACCTACTTATTATTTGTGCTTTCTCTTAGTAGTGATTATGCACGAATGGATAAATATAATTATCCTTAATTAATTCTTTCCTCAATTTAGGTCTATTCCGACGTTTATTTTTGTGCAATTTCCTCTTGTTAAACGTCTATTACTTGCAACTCAGATGAGTAAGTACGTTTTGAGGTTTAGTTGGCTTACGGCTATTACGTAGCCCGTACTAGTTCTTGTTCATTCATAAGTCTTTCCTTAACTTAGTATTGCTAGTTCGTACACTTTCGACAATTTTTACACCTTGAAAAATTGTTAATTTGATTTAAACGAGTCGAGTACTAAAATTTTATCTCAAAAATTTCATCACAAGAATTGTTCCATGTGTTTCTAATCCGTAATCGTTCAAAATGTTCAATTCGAGCAATTATTAAATTTTATTACAAGAATTTCTCTGATTTTGGAATATGTTCCGTTATACCTTATATGTTCATTTATCTTGCTATTGTCTGGCATTTTGCTCGCAATCTTAGATAAACTTTACAGTCATTGTTGTATAGTTATACCTTGTATTTAAGATCTCAATATACGCCCACATTTCGCATCTGGGGTTCTCAAATATCACGCAACGTGATAATCCCTTTGATGTTGAAATTGGCATAATTGTTTAACCAAGGGCAAACCCTTTAATTTATATCTATATCGTAACTTGGAAATTTATAATAAAGTCATGATAACTTAGTCCCAACCAATGGACTAATAAAAACTTTGATTTGTCTTCGCGTAATTTATTTCCAATAACAATTTTCTTCGATAACCATTTTACTTACGCGTCAACGTATTTATGGATAGTTCATATATTAGAAAACTTATTCGTTCTTTGAATTGTAGTATTCTTTGGAGCATTACAAGAGTAATACATGTAATAGGTGTTTTATCATCATATGTCATTTTAAGTAGTGACGTCATCGTCGTTCCTCGGTCGCATTCAATTTCAATTTCGAAACCGTTAATCAACGTAGGTCACCTTTCCTCAATCGAGTCTATTATAAATGTTTAGTAGGGTAACAATTTACCGAACCCAATAAATAGTTGCTCCTCTCGACATTTATAATAGTATCGCTTGATTCAAGTATTACTACAAATTAACATACTACCAAACACATGGTAAGTAAATATACTCGTATAGTTTTCGTTCTAGGAATCATGTCGATATTTTTAATTCGGCGTACAGTGATATGAAACACAAAACGTTTCGATAGTCGATAATAGTCTCGCGGACTATCTAAAATATGTTGAGCATAAGTATGCGTACGTTTAATCCCAAAGGAAAATATATATATATGGCACAAACCATTCAAATAAATATGGCACAAACCATTTAAATAAAGATGGCACAAACCATTCAAACGAATATGGCACAAACCATTTAAATAAAGATGGCACAAACCATTCAAACGAATATGGCACAAACCATTTGCGTATCCTAACAATCCATACAAGGATGTTAGGCATTTTATTTCAACTTAAAAAAAATTGTTTTATTACATGTCCCTACGGGTATTATTTAAACATGGGAAGGGGATACCTAATGCTAATAACACGTAGCAATCAAATTCAAAGCTTAGCATTGAAAAAATCATAAACTATCTCAAGTCACAACTTACTTGTATCGAAGACGTGGAGTGAAGTGGTTCTTGGAGATTTTTGAGAGTTAGTTATAGTCTAGAATTATTTTTCCAACAACAAAATTTTGACTCACGTTTATAAAAATCGTTTTATAAAATAACCTAGTTCTCTATAACTACAGCTCTGATACCAA
Source organism: Glebionis coronaria (assembly GCA_025667525.1). Lineage (NCBI taxonomy): Eukaryota > Viridiplantae > Streptophyta > Magnoliopsida > Asterales > Asteraceae > Glebionis > Glebionis coronaria. The sequence continues at coordinate 519,995,048 of CM046874.1, read as the reverse complement.
TCTGTCACACCCCCAATTTATCAGAGTAATACAACACAATGGGGTGCGACGGTCATGACTATCACAAGACATAGATACGAAGAACGACTATTTAAAAGCCGTTTAATTTAATTAAAAGCATAAAACTTGTTTCGGAAGCGAATTTACATAAGATCATAATAAAACATTGTTTCAAAAGACTTTAACATTGATCCAAATATCCATACACTAGTCACGACCATTTTTATTAAAAATCTCCCATGCATAACCACGTCACTCCTTTGTCTTGATACCTGAGAAAAACATTGCTAAAGCGTCAACACAAAGGTTGGTGAGTTCATAGGTTTAAGAGTTTAAATAGTGTGATGAACCATAAGATTTTCCAAGGCAACCGGCATATAATCTTATAACAAATACAAGATTATAATCAAAATTATACGTTTTAATCACCTACGCCTAAGCTCGTGACACCGAAGCGTTAACCTCAACCAACAAGAAATAATAAGAGCCCGAGCAAATGCCTATCCCGAAGCATTTGTAAATCCTCAAATGTAAGTGTATCTAACTTTGGCCACACAACCAAATTAGATAGGGAGGTTAGTCCCGATAGATCTATCCATAACATTCGCGCTTACACAAAGTAATTAACGGTTCACGATAGTGGGCTAAAGCATCTAGGGATATCGCTACTTAGACATCATGTAGGCAAACGTATGAGTTTAAAGCACTTATGTTCATCCGTTAAAAAAAACAAGCAATGTTCTCACCCAAAATAGTTAAAGCAATTAAAAGTGGGGCTATGAAACTCACCTCGATGAAGTAGGTAATTATGATCAACAAGGATAGCACGGAATATCAAAGCACGCAAAACAATGCGCAAACGATCTACTCGTAACCTAAGTAAAATATCCGTACTTAGGCTAAATACAAGAAATAAAAATGTACAATGCACTTGGTTGATATTTCATACTTGCTCTTGATTTATAAAAATGTTTTCATACATTTTTCATGTTCAACATTTTAGTCACGGGGTCGACTTTGGGCTTTAATAACTCATTATTTAGTAGTCCGAAAAATAAACGAGTTCTCATTATAAAAACTAGTCCGCGAGCTCTTCGATATTTGATAAATATCATATTTTTATGAAGTACATTAGTCTAACAAATAATTATGCAAAGTGGTACACTCACAAGTAAAAATAAACAGTAAAGTTTAATTATTTATGTGTGTAAATCGACCATCTTTGAAATTTTATTGCGGGTTCATTACTTAATTTTAAGACAAACTGAAAGTTGTTTTGAAAACGAGGTTGTGTCAAGTTTAATAAGGTATTTTTAGATGATCGGGGCATGACCTTTTAGTTGGTTAAAAATAGACACGAAATAGAGGGATTGGGCCAAAGTTCATGTCTTACCAAGTGCTTATACTTATTTGGTTCACTTTCTGTCCTACGGTTCTATACACACAGCAACTAAAACAAAATCAATAGATGGTGACCCTACTTCTCACTTTCTACATCATGGTAATTCAAGAAAAGAAAAGAAAAGAAAAGAAAAGAAAAGAAAGTGTGTTGCTAGTTTTAGTTGTCTGCCCTATGCAGGCTACACATAAACAAAAGGTGGTCCATCGTTTACTTTTTATATCATACATAACATGCACCCATACATATAAGTTGATACACACACACCTGCTCTAATTGTTTTACATTTGTTTGCATTGACATTTAACTTTAAACATATAGTACTCTTATTTTAGGCTAGGTTTCTAGTTACTGTTCCAAATAAGTTCCATTTTATGTGATATGTCTAAACATCCGTTACACATATATTTATTTGCTTTGTGTTGTTCCCTGTTTGATGGAGTCCGTTCATGGTACACACACACATATCACACGAAATTCACAATAGCATGTATTTTAAGGAAAATGGTTTTGAAGATTCATGCAAATGTACTCACGTTATATGTACAGATATATGGACTAGTAACTCATGCAGCCATTATACACGTATAGAACAAGGACGCATACATCATACATCAGTGGATAGACAAAGCTTCTTTGCATTTAAATACATGACATGCATTCATACTTAAGCATACATATATACACGCCATATGTACCTTTCTTTCCCTTTTTTTTCATTGTTTTACTGTGCCACTGTTTGTACGCAGGAGATCACCTAGGTACTCTAGCTAGGCCTTGTTCATAATTATATATTGCATGCATCACGCAACAAGTTAGGTCATTTTCTTGCTCATTTCGACAGCTCCCATACCCGCAAACACACACCATGACTTAGCACCTATTATGTACAATTATATTGGCAAGGGAGTAACTGATTCTCCTTTTTGTTTTTCACACATGCACACATGTATTTATTTGCTTTATGTTAGTTGTTTCCTGTTGATGGAGTACATTCACGGCGTACAAACACATCAAACTAATCACTTACTCAATTATTAGAGAGAAGGGGTTTGAGTTTCTTCCTAGTCAACGTAGACTACATACACACAACTTAGTTTTGGAAGATTGAAATTGTTTTTACTCTTCTTTTGTTCTCCCTGGGATTTGTCTGATCACAAGGACACCAAAAACCAATTTTTCATGCAAAACCTAATCTTAGCCTATACATGCATATTCATTCAACCTTTGTATTACCTTTTTGTTTATTTTGACTCACACGCACAACATGGCCTAGTCTCTTTTTCATTTGAAACTGATGTCCACATACATGGCATATATACATCAATACAATATAACAGGGGAAACCGTTCTTGTCTCTTTTGTACAGTGTCTATGACAACATCAGGGGGAAAAGAAAGAAGTGATCCTGATGACTTGGTTTCTATATTTGTTATTCATCATGCATTCATCATACATACACACATAATGAGCACATATACGCAGCATATATTCATGCATTCCACATAGCATATAGTCCAAGGAAAAGGAGCAGGTGTGCCTACTGCTTTCTTACTGCCTTCGCAGCAGGGCACCCCAAGGAGGAAATAGTTATCACTATTAATACTTGTTTTATTCATACAATGATAATTCATTTTAGTTCCTTGTCTTTCCTGATTCTTATTACACACACACGCAGGTACGTAGTACGTCCTGTTAGTTAGTTAGTTTACTTATCCGACCATAACATAGGTTTAGAATCACAATTTGCAAAGCACTACTTCATGGTTATGTTTACACACAGCCATACATTCATACCGGGATACACAAGTAAAGGACTACATAAAATCATGTTTTCCCGTCTCATGTTCGAACCTTAAAGGCCTACGACTCTTGTGTACATTGTTTTATCATGGTTTGATTTAGGTTATTACTCGTATGCATAACATATCCCCAACCCGTGACTTAGTCGTGAGTTTTAGTTCAAGTGTCAAAACATTTTTGCAAGTATATTATCAACCAAAGTAAAAGGAACAAAATATAGGAACTTACAAAGGTTCCTAAGATAATTGATGAAGATGGTGAACAAAGCTAATAACTCTTAAACTTACATCAATACCACAATCAATCCAAATCTCTTGCTAATTTCTTAGCCGTTACCTACTCCAAGTCTTGAGTTTTTCTTGTAAGATTTTGTTTTGAGTGTGTGAGATTATGAGAGGATGAGGGTTGTATTTATAGGCAAAGGAGTAGGTTTAGGGTTAGTAAAACTTAGTTAGAGATTCTAGTTAGTTTGTAACTAAGGTTCTCCAAAGGAACTGAACATGGAAAGTTGCACAAAATGGGGAAGAGGGAAAGTACTTGAGGTCTCGTCTAGGGCAGGAAAAATGGGTACAAAAGTGTACCATTTTCTATAGAATAATGTTGTACAAAGTTGAAATGTTTAAGAACTCATGGGAGGTGATGGTATACGATAGTTAAAGGAGCAAAAGAGGGGACCAAAAAGTACCATTGCCTTTAAGGATGGGTAAAGTACCAACAATTTCAAATTAGTTCTCAATTTAAAACGTGGGTTCATACAAATTTGAAGAAGGGGACCGGTTTGCATAGTGACAAGGGAAAGTACTTGACAAGTTATTTATTTTGATAACTGATAGATGGTTGTTTGTAGATTTTATAAAAATGTAATAGACAAATTAAAGGTATTTTTATTAAAGGAAATTAAGTAGTAGTTTCGATGGAAAGGATACGCGAAGTGTTTAATTTGTATATTGGAAGTCTTAAACGAAATTATATTGACGTGAATAAATGTCGTCTCCTAAATAGAAATTCTTAATACATAAACGAATAATATTCATTTACATAATAATTTTCATGATCGTCATTCATAAAAATTTGAATTTGTACACAAAATACGCGTAAACAATCGGGAACATCAATAGACACACAAGTCTAACCCGAACCATCGCGTTTCAGTGAATTAACTAGATTCAAAATTTACGTGTGTGACATTCGTAATCCCTTAAATTGAGTTTTGTCCTCAAAACTAGCACGTCGATGTCGTTATCAAAACAAGAGGTCAGTTAAATTTTTATCTTCCTTTCATGGTGTTCAATGCGTTTGTTTTTCCTTTAGTTTGTTGCTAAGATTAAAATTACTATAACCTTGTTAGGATTAAAACGAACAAAATTTTCTTCCGACTTGTACGTGGTTCAATAGTGTTCCCTTATGTCTTTTCTGGTATGTCAAATTTTTCTCGTCGACGTCGGTTTTGTTTAGTGAGTTTTCTCATTATTAAATTTCGTGTTGTCCCATATATTACTTCCACTTTTAAAGTGTCTCGTATTGTCATTATCCGCCTAGATGACTTTATATCACACATTTGAAAATCGTTCCACATAGTTTGATTAATCCCGTTCACATTAACCGTCTACTTGGTAGAGATAAGTAGCGTATGCGTCAAGGTTTCTTGAATTGGTTTCCCAAAAATCTAGAACAATTGATCGTCTTAACACATGGTGGTTACGACGTTTCTTCCTTTTATTTGACGTTCAATATTAGCTAATTTCGTTAATTAATCAATTTAGTTTGCGTTCCTCCTCGTTTATCTCCTTTTTCATGGAGAGGAAAACGGGTGCACAATTTATAATATATTCAGGTCATAGTTCGTTCGGATTCCTTCTATATAAAAAAAAATTATATAATATTTCTTAAGCTTACGAGTATGGTGTGATGCTCAAACGTCGTTAGGTAAAATAGATCTTTGTCCGGACGGCTTCGGTATTCCAATCATATACGAAAGCACGCGTATCTTGACTCAATTGTTCTTTAACATGGGTTATGTTACGGCGAGTTCTGGATATCCGTTAAATTTGGATTTTACTCAAATGACTTTTCGTTCTCCTCAATATTATTTACAAGTTGTTTTCTATTTTCCAACTCTAATCTATTTGAGTCTAATTTTCGTCAAAAACAAATGGGCGCTCTTAGTATTTGTGTGTCATATACACTCTTGTATGAAATAGCGGCGAAAAAAAAATCATTATACTAGGACGGTATAAAAATGTTCGACGTTCGTAGCATATGATAAATCTTTCTTTGATAAATAGGGCAACTTGAATATATTCTACTAATATATTTCATTTCATTTTTTTTTTTTTAAGATGACTACTATGAGCATACTCGCGTTCGGCCACGATCATACGTAGTTGATCAGGCTACGTACGTCTCGGGTCAAACGGTTGCATCCTCCTTTTCATCACAATTTAACTCTTTGAGGTTGTAATTATATATTGATAGTCCGCAGTGCATTTTGTTCGTTATCATTTTCCACTTTTCATAACCAACAAGTTAGTTCATAGTGCATTTCATTTGTTACCAATGCTCACTTTTTACAATCGACGAAATAATTCCCATGATTATTCGTACTAGTTCTCGTCGAGTTTATCAATAGTCTTTGTTCTCCATATTGTGTTGGTCGTCAAACCAGGTTCCAAAACTTTACATGGTAGATCTTACCAAAAATATTTCGCTATTAGTTGCGGCGCCTGATTAATAATACCCTTATTAATCTTCTAACTTACATTATCACGATTGTTATTATTTCCACTAATGAGTGTTTCCGATGGTAAATAATAAAAAAAAATTTGATATTTTCTAAAGAATATTTTTACAAAAATCTTTTTAGCGAAAAATTATTTTATTTACTTCTCTTCCATAGGTAAAGAGAATATTGTAGAAGAAAGTTCTTTCTTAAGTAAAAATTTTGGCGGATGAGTTTTTCTACGACACATGAAAAATAAAAATAAAGTTTTCTCGTTGTTTAAACAAAATAGACTTTAAAAATAAAACAACACAATTTAATTGAAAACTTGGAGTACGGTTACATAGTTATGTTTTGTTGGTGGTAACATCGACGGACGTCGAGTCACTTGATTTGCATAAAAGTAAACTAGTTCATAATACATAAACTTCCACGCTCTATCCATGAAGAGGGTAGAAACCCTTGGGTTGATACTTGAAGATTGTCGGCGCATCTTTCTTGGAAGACAAACGGTGTAAAATGTTAGTGGGGTATTGGACGCTCTTTGCCCTCGAGCTTCCTTCTTGGGAGATTTCAAGTATTTCTTGTCTTAACCGACATTCCTCCATGTAGCGTTCCTTCATATTCTTCTCATGGGATTTTACCACTCGACAATCACCCTCCAAGTGCCCAAATTCATCGCAAAGCATGCAATGGTTCGCACAACTACCTTTGTGGTGGTAGTCACACTTGCGGCAATATGGAAGGTTGCCGAGATACTTCTTGTTCAAGATGGGAGTTGTTTTAGGAACATCCTCCCGGAAATTTGTCCTTGCACAACAAGTAGAGGGTGGTAAGTGAACACGTGGCGCTTTCCACGAGTGATTCTTTTGTTTAGTCATAGGGTGAGGGTTAAACCTTTCGGCACCTTGCCTCATGGTGTTAAACCTTGTGGGGTTCTTCAACACATAGCATCTCCTCTCATAAGGCCCTTTTCTTCCACTAACGGTATGACTTACCTTAGTTTTTGAAAGGGTCTTTCGAGGTCCAAAAGTGCTAACCGGAGTAGCACTTGTTTCCTTAGCCTTTTCGTAAACACTAGGATCCATGGTTCGGTCAACCGTGCGGATACTAGCTTCAAACGCATCAACGGCCCTTATGGCATTTTGGTATTGACGAGTGATGACCTCCTTGAGGTCCTTGCAACCTTGTTCTGTCATTTCAGTTTTTCTGTGTATCATTATCGCACAAACGATGTATATTTTGTTAGTTCTTTCATTGTTATCGATTCTTACGATTGTTCGAATTTGACCAAGCTTTTCCCACAATTATTATAATACAATTATCAAGGGATCATATCATAAAAATTTGTACATTTCATTCTTGAACTACGTTCCATACATAGTTTTGAAGTTTAGAGTACAAAATTTCATTCAACTAATGAATGGCTTCTTTTAGTCTTGACAACACGTCATACATTTATTACAAAACATCATACTTTTATTAGAAAGGCGAGAAATACTAAAGACCTAGGTGGTGTAGGATCTCTTGAATTTGGGCATAATCCGCGGCTTGCCTAGCCTCGATATCATTGTTCCTCATTTGTAAGATTGCGATCTCGGACTCAGCAGCCTCGAGAGACTCTCTCAACTCGGCTATCACTAAGTCCTTGTCCTCATCTTGCGCGGTAAGGAAATCCACATCGCCCTCTACATCCTCCAGACGGCCTATCAGGTGTTCTGCATCGAATCCGAGTGCTTCTGAAGTAGGCTCGTCTTCTGGGGAATGAGCAACATTAGGTGGTGGTGATGAAGAACGGTTTCTTTTTCTAGAAGTTTCAGGCATTGTTGAAGGTATAGGAGTGGAGATTGGCATAGTGGTAGTAGTAGAAATATTTGGGACGATGGGAGGAAATCCCGTAGTGACATTTGGCATCATGACTGGCGAATCTTGCTCATCATCCGAATTTATTGTGATTACGCTCCGGATGGGGGTAATTTCCTTGTCGGACTCGGATTGCAAAATGATAAATGGAATGAGAGGCATCTTTCCTTTTTCGCCTGTCACCAAATGTAAAACGACGGTTGCTAGATAGGTAAGAGTAGAGTATTTTTCTAAAGTTCGAAAAATAGAGGTGAGTAGTATGATGCTTCGTAATTTCTTTTATTTAGAGTAAGCTCTCGTACATCGATCCATAAGTTTACTTAAATGTCCAAGTAGTCCTTACATGGTAAACAATAAGTGAATCATGGAATGTTAAAGTCCTCTAACATGCTCTTCCACCTACTTATTATTTGTGCTTTCTCTTAGTAGTGATTATGCACGAATGGATAAATATAATTATCCTTAATTAATTCTTTCCTCAATTTAGGTCTATTCCGACGTTTATTTTTGTGCAATTTCCTCTTGTTAAACGTCTATTACTTGCAACTCAGATGAGTAAGTACGTTTTTGAGGTTTAGTTGGCTTACGGCTATTACGTAGCCCGTACTAGTTCTTGTTCATTCATAAGTCTTTCCTTAACTTAGTATTGCTAGTTCGTACACTTTCGACAATTTTTACACCTTGAAAAATTGTTAATTTGATTTAAACGAGTCGAGTACTAAAATTTTATCTCAAAAATTTCATCACAAGAATTGTTCCATGTGTTTCTAATCCGTAATCGTTCAAAATGTTCAATTCGAGCAATTATTAAATTTTATTACAAGAATTTCTCTGATTTTGGAATATGTTCCGTTATACCTTATATGTTCATTTATCTTGCTCTTGTCTGGCATTTTGCTCGCAATCTTAGATAAACTTTACAGTCATTGTTGTATAGTTATACCTTGTATTTAAGATCTCAATATACGCCCACATTTCGCATCTGGGGTTCTCAAATATCACGCAACGCGATAATCCCTTTGATGTTGAAATTGGCATAGTTGTTTAACCAAGGGCAAACCCTTTAATTTATATCTATATCGTAACTTGGAAATTTATAATAAAGTCATGATAACTTAGTCCCAACCAATGGACTAATAAAAACTTTGATTTGTCTTCGCGTAATTTATTTCCAATAACAATTTTCTTCGATAACCATTTTACTTACGCGTCAACGTATTTATGGATAGTTCATATATTAGAAAACTTATTCGTTCTTTGAATTGTAGTATTCTTTGGAGCATTACAAGAGTAATACATGTAATAAGTGTTTTATCATCATATGTCATTTTAAGTAGTGACGTCATCGTCGTTCCTCGGTCGCATTCAATTTCAATTTCGAAACCGTTAATCAACGTAGGTCACCTTTCCTCAATCGAGTCTATTATAAATGTTTAGTAGGGTAACAATTTACCGAACCCAATAAATAGTTGCTCCTCTCGACATTTATAATAGTATCGCTTGATTCAAGTATTACTACAAATTAACATACTACCAAACACATGGTAAGTAAATATACTCGTATAGTTTTCGTTCTAGGAATCATGTCGATATTTTTAATTCGGCGTACAGTGATATGAAACACAAAACGTTTCGATAGTCGATAATAGTCTCGCGGACTATCTAAAATATGTTGAGCATAAGTATGCGTACGTTTAATCCCAAAGGAAAATATATATATATGGCACAAACCATTCAAATAAATATGGCACAAACCATTTAAATAAAGATGGCACAAACCATTCAAACGAATATGGCACAAACCATTTAAATAAAGATGGCACAAACCATTCAAACGAATATGGCACAAACCATTTGCGTATCCTAACAATCCATACAAGGATGTTAGGCATTTTATTTCAACTTAAAAAAAATTGTTTTATTACATGTCCCTATGGGTATTATTTAAACATGGGAAGAGGATACCTAATGCTAATAACACGTAGCAATCAAATTCAAAGCTTAGCATTGAAAAAATCATAAACTATCTCAAGTCACAACTTACTTGTATCGAAGACGTGGAGTGAAGTGGTTCTTGGAGATTTTTGAGAGTTAGTTATAGTCTAGAATTATTTTTCCAACAACAAAATTTTGACTCACTTTTATAAAAATCGTTTTATAAAATAACCTAGTTCTCTATAACTACAGCTCTGATACCAATCTGTCACACCCCCAATTTATCAGAGTAATACAACACAATGGGTTGCGACGGTCATGACTATCACAAGACATAGATACGAAGAACGACTATTTAAAAGCCGTTTAATTTAATTAAAAGCATAAAACTTGTTTCGGAAGCGAATTTACATAAGATCATAATAAAACATTGTTTCAAAAGACTTTAACATTGATCCAAATATCCATACACTAGTCACGACCATTTTTATTAAAAATCTCCCATGCATAACCACGTCACTCCTTCGTCTTGATACCTGAGAAAAACATTGCTAAAGCGTCAACACAAATGTTGGTGAGTTCATAGGTTTAAGTTTAAATAGTGTGATGAACCATAAGATTTTCCAAGGCAACCGGCATATAATCTTATAACAAATACAAGATTATAATCAAAAGTATACGTTTTAATCACCTACGCCTAAGCTCGTGACACCGAAGCGTTAACCTCAACCAACAAGAAATAATAAGAGCCCGAGCAAATGCCTATCCCGAAGCATTTGTAAATCCTCAAATGTAAGTGTATCTAACTTTGGCCACACAACCAAATTAGATAGGGAGGTTAGTCCCGATAGATCTATCCATAACATTCGCGCTTACACAAAGTAATTAACGGTTCACGATAGTGGGCTAAAGCATCTAGGGATATCGCTACTTAGACATCATGTAGGCAAACGTATGAGTTTAAAGCACTTATGTTCATCCGTTAAAAAAAACAAGCAATGTTCTCACCCAAAATAGTTAAAGCAATTAAAAGTGGGGCTATGAAACTCACCTCGATGAAGTAGGTAATATGATCAACAAGGATAGCACGGAATATCAAAGCACGCAAAACAATGCGCAAACGATCTACTCGTAACCTAAGTAAAATATCCGTACTTAGGCTAAATACAAGAAATAAAAATGTACAATGCACTTGGTTGATATTTCATACTTGCTCTTGATTTATAAAAATGTTTTCATACATTTTTCATGTTCAACATTTTAGTCACGGGGTCGACTTTGGGCTTTAATAACTCATTATTTAGTAGTCCGAAAAATAAACGAGTTCTCATTATAAAAACTAGTCCGCGAGCTCTTCGATATTTGATAAATATCATATTTTTATGAAGTACATTAGTCTAACAAATAATTATGCAAAGTGGTACACTCACAAGTAAAAATAAACAGTAAAGTTTAATTATTTATGTGTGTAAATCGACCATCTTTGAAATTTTATTGCGGGTTCATTACTTAATTTTAAGACAAACTGAAAGTTGTTTTGAAAACGAGGTTGTGTCAAGTTTAATAAGGTATTTTTAGATGATCGGGGCATGACCTTTTAGTTGGTTAAAAATAGACACGAAATAGAGGGATTGGGCCAAAGTTCATGTCTTACCAAGTGCTTATACTTATTTGGTTCACTTTTTGTCCTACGGTTCTATACACACAGCAACTAAAACAAAATCAATAGATGGTGACCCTACTTCTCACTTTCTACATCATGGTAATTCAAGAAAAGAAAAGAAAAGAAAAGAAAAGAAAGTGTGTTGCTAGTTTTAGTTGTCTGCCCTATGCAGGCTACACATAAACAAAAGGTGGTCCATCGTTTACTTTTTATATCATACATAACATGCACCCATACATATAAGTTGACACACACACACCTGCTCTAATTGTTTTACATTTGTTTGCATTGACATTTAACTTTAAACATATAGTACTCTTATTTTAGGCTAGGTTTCTAGTTACTGTTCCAAATAAGTTCCATTTTCTGTGATATGTCTAAACATCCGTTACACATATATTTATTTGCTTTGTGTTGTTCCCTGTTTGATGGAGTCCGTTCACGGTACACACACACATATCACACGAAATTCACAATAGCATGTATTTTAAGGAAAATGGTTTTGAAGATTCATGCAAATGTACTCACGTTATATGTACAGATATATGGACTAGTAACTCATGCAGCCATTATACACGTATAGAACAAGGACGCATACATCATACATCAGTGGATAGACAAAGCTTCTTTGCATTTAAATACATGACATGCATTCATACTTAAGCATACATATATACACGCCATATGTACCTTTCTTTCCCTTTTTTTTTCATTGTTTTACTGTGCCACTGTTTGTACGCAGGAGATCACCTAGGTACTCTAGCTAGGCCTTGTTCATAATTATATATTGCATGCATCACGCAACAAGTTAGGTCATTTTCTTGCTCATTTCGACAGCTCCTATACCCGCAAACACACACCATGACTTAGCACCTATTATGTACAATTATATTGGCAAGGGAGTAACTGATTCTCCTTTTTGTTTTTCACACATGCACACATGTATTTATTTGCTTTATGTTAGTTGTTTCCTGTTGATGGAGTACATTCACGGCGTACAAACACATCAAACTAATCACTTACTCAATTATTAGAGAGAAGGGGTTTGAGTTTCTTCCTAGTCAACGTAGACTACATACACACAACTTAGTTTTGGAAGATTGAAATTGTTTTTACTCTTCTTTTGTTCTCCCTGGGATTTGTCTGATCACAAGGACACCAAAAACCAATTTTTCATGCAAAACCTAATCTTAGCCTATACATGCATATTCATTCAACCTTTGTATTACCTTTTTGTTTATTTTGACTCACACGCACAACATGGCCTAGTCTCTTTTTCATTTGAAACTAATGTCCACATACATGGCATATATACATCAATACAATATAACAGGGGAAACCGTTCTTGTCTCTTTTGTACAGTGTCTATGACAACATCAGGGTGAAAAGAAAGAAGTGATCCTGATGACTTGGTTTCTATATTTGTTATTCATCATGCATTCATCATACATACACACATAATGAGCACATATACGCAACATATATTCATGCATTCCACATAGCATATAGTCCAAGGAAAAGGAGCAGGTGTGCCTACTGCTTTCTTACTGCCTTCGCAGCAGGGCACCCCAAGGAGGAAATAGTTATCACTATTAATACTTGTTTTATTCATACAATGATAATTCATTTTAGTTCCTTGTCTTTCCTGATTCTTATTACACACACACGCAGGTACGTAGTACGTGCTGTTAGTTACTTAGTTTACTTATCCGACCATAACATAGGTTTAGAATCACAATTTGCAAAGCACTACTTCATGGTTATGTTTACACACAGCCATACATTCATACCGGGATACACAAGTAAAGGACTACATAAAATCATGTTTTCCCGTCTCATGTTCGAACCTTAAAGGCCTACGACTCTTGTGTACATTGTTTTATCATGGTTTGATTTAGGTTATTACTCGTATGCATAACATATCCCCAACCCGTGACTTAGTCGTGAGTTTTAGTTCAAGTGTCAAAACATTTTTGCAAGTATATTATCAACCAAAGTAAAAGGAACAAAATATAGGAACTTACAAAGGTTCCTAAGATAATTGATGAAGATGGTGAACAAAGCTAATAACTCTTAAACTTACATCAATACCACAATCAATCCAAATCTCTTGCTAATTTCTTAGCCGTTACCTACTCCAAGTCTTGAGTTTTTCTTGTAAGATTTTGTTTTGAGTGTGTGAGATTATGAGAGGATGAGGGTTGTATTTATAGGCAAAGGAGTAGGTTTAGCGTTAGTAAAACTTAGTTAGAGATTCTAGTTAGTTTGTAACTAAGGTTCTCCAAAGGAACTGAACATGGAAAGTTGCACAAAATGGGGAAGAGGGAAAGTACTTGAGGTCTCGTCTAGGGCAGGAAAAATGGGTACAAAAGTGTACCATTTTCTATAGAATAATGTTGTACAAAGTTGAAATGTTTAAGAACTCATGGGAGGTGATGGTATACGATGGTTAAAGGAGCAAAAGAGGGGACCAAAAAGTACCATTGCCTTTAAGGATGGGTAAAGTACCAACAATTTCAAATTAGTTCTCAATTTAAAACGTGGGTTCATACAAATTTGAAGAAGGGGACCGGTTTGCATAGTGACAAGGGAAAGTACTTGACAAGTTATTTATTTTGATAACTGATAGATGGTTGATTGTAGATTTTATAAAAATGTAATAGACAAATTAAAGGTATTTTTATTAAAGGAAATTAAGTAGTAGTTTCGATGGAAAGGATACGCGAAGTGTTTAATTTGTATATTGGAAGTCTTAAACGAAATTATATTGACGTGAATAAATGTCGTCTCCTAAATAGAAATTCTTAATACATAAACGAATAATATTCATTTACATAATAATTTTCATGATCGTCATTCATAAAAATTTAAATTTGTACACAAAATACGCGTAAACAATCGGGAACATCAATAGACACACAAGTCTAACCCGAACCATCGCGTTTCAGTGAATTAACTAGATTCAAAATTTACGTGTGTGACAATTAAGGACTATTTGTTTATTTATAAGAATAGAAAAGAGTTAATAATTATTTATAGACTGCCCTAAATTGGCCGAACTATGAAAACCTGTACCTTGAGTATTTAACATATGATTAAAGACTTAATCCTTTATATTAATTGACCGTGTGATGAATAGAAAATGGAATATATTGACTCTTCAAAAATTAGAGCCATTAAGGCTTTGGGTTTTTACCAGAAAGAAAATGGAAATATGTTTTGACAAATCATTTATCAAAGGATTTTTTAAGGGATTATTCCCTTATACATAAATCATTTAACTAAACTCCTGTTTAGGGGTAAATGTTTGCGTATACCTCAAGAAAACCTAAGAGGGATTGAGGAAACCATTTAAAACATGTCTTAAAATTTGAAACGACAATGTTTGCTTTTCAATTAAGAAAATTTTGACCAAAGTATAACCAAAGATTTTTCGAACATTCACAAATCTTAATAATTATTTTCGATAAATCAACAAAAATCTTGTTAATTAAATTCAAATTTATTTTGAACATTTTTATATAATTGGTCGAACTAAGAAATATATAAAAAAAATAAATAAATAAAAAAAAATAAAAAATTTCACGTTTATGTTTCATAAAAACTAAATATCTATCATTTAATTACTTGTAATGATTATCGACGCTTTAGCCGTCGGATTGAGCAAAAATTGATAAAAATAATAGTTGAGACGAAATTAAAACTTAGAAAACATGAAGAGAGAATTTCTGAGTAAATTGTGGACATGATAATTATTTCATCAAGAAAGGTGAATGTAAATATTGACGCATTATGTAAAAAGGATAAAGAATCAATTAGGGTGTGTTCCTTAATAATGACTGTGTAAAATAAATTTCCAAGGAATTTAAAATATAGTTGATGCGTATAAAAAAAAGAAGATAATATAGATAATAAAAGGGGTTCACGGCTAATGTGAACCATTAGATTTGAGAAGCCTATGGCGTTAAATGTTTTAAAGGCCACTTGTGATTGTCTAAATATGGAGGATTGTGAGATATAGTTATGTTGGAATCTTGTAAGTGTAAGTATTCTATTCCTGTCATTTCTGATTTAATGTATCTTTATCTGAAGAAGTTGTACTGATGGCAAATTATGAATACAGACATTGCCTCATACATTAGTAAACGTCTAGCTATTGCAAAGGTCATCATCTGAATTTGATTCGATTTGGGTCATCGTCGACAGACTAACCAAATCTGCTAATATCATTCCTGTTAATGATAGATTCTTGATGAAGAAATTGACTCTTTTGTATTTAAAGGAGTTGTGTAAACATGGTGTGCCTGTATCGATCATCTCTATCAAGATCCTCGCTTCGCATCGAATTTCTAGAGATTTGCTCAGAAGTCATTGAGAACGAATCGTGATGAGAGTACTGTTTACCACCCCAATCGAAGGGACGAGGTAAAGTAACGATACAAAATACTATAAGTGTTGTTTTATGCTTGAATGATTGACCTTTGGTAATAAACCGTATAATTGCTTTCCTTAGGAAAGATTATCATTGATAATTATCGTATTAGGATCGAGATCGAATCTTGTGAGAATATATATTAGAGCATCTATAAGCAGGAGTTGGGATGAAGACACCCGACTTACACCCATTGTGAGTTGGACATGTCTTTTAGGTTTAAGGTTTCCTATGATGGCGAACCTAACCTTACAAAATACTCGACCCGCGAGACTTAAAATGATTGTTGAAATTAGGATCTGATTATTGACTGCCAGTAGTGGGCAGGAGGTTATGTGAATATGAAATGTAGATCTTGAAGTGTCAGATGGGTAGCGAAGTTATGCCAAAAATTTTAACCATGGAGAAATGAATTGATTATCTGAAAGATCATGGGATATAAGTCCCCGTTGTATGGGACCATTGAGATGATGTAAAAGATTGGTTTGAAAGGCATATAAGCTGGATCTACCCTAGGACTTCAAGAGCTGCGTGAATTATGTTTCGTATATCGAACTTGATAAAATGCATATCAAGTGAAAATCTGACTATTCCTTAATGAAGTTAGATCGGCGAAAAGTTGCATTCATCAAAAACTTGTGAACATCATGGATAGAGAAAGTAAGTCAACATTAAGCCTGACCATATTCCCGTAGTTATGTTTGATGAAACTCGCGTATTGTTATGAATTACACTTGTGAGAAAAGACCGAATGTGGAGGAAATACCCACATGGCTTTAACTCTATAAGTAGCGAGTAGTAATATAAGATGATCTTTGAGGACAAAGATCCTGTTTAGGGGTAAATGCTGTGATAATCCGTCAATTTATGGTTGATATTTTATTCTCAAATATTATTTAGAAATATTATTTTAATGTTATATTATGAACTCACTTATTTTTTGGAAGAAAATTGGATTTACGTCTTGAAGTAGCATCGACTACATCTAAACAGGAGTATTCAACGTTACGTGCTTACGTTTACATACACCGTCTTTGGTGACAGTCCGACATTTCAGAAAAATAAATTTATCCGTGAATATTATTTTGGGATTTTAATTTTGAGTTGGTTCATAAACTCACAAATTTACGAGAATAGATTAGGACTTACGTGAATAATTTAACGTCCTTTACGTCTAAACCGGAAACCTTAGGATTACGTATTTACGTTTTCGAACTCCGTTTTTAATGAGACAATTTTTATTAGATTCGTTTTGTACCGTTGATTTATAATTTATAAAAACGTTTTTCG
Source organism: Glebionis coronaria (assembly GCA_025667525.1). Lineage (NCBI taxonomy): Eukaryota > Viridiplantae > Streptophyta > Magnoliopsida > Asterales > Asteraceae > Glebionis > Glebionis coronaria. Next base: position 519,977,944 of record CM046874.1, on the reverse strand, counting down.
TAAAACGATCAGAGGGAACGCAAATCGAGGAAACTAGAATCGAGGAGTACCCGTAAATAAATTAGGGATGAGACAAAACCACTTTTGCCCCACCCCCGATATGGGATGGTAAAAACTAGCTACCAACATCCATGAGGTGTCAAAGCTTCACAAGGAAGCTTGTACACTTGTAACAAGCTTAACCTTTAAGCTAAACATACAACTACTCCACCTCAAAACAACTAACACTCCAAACCATTCCTTTCATTTTTGACATGCAAACCACCATTTTTCCTCTCCTTTCTCTCTTAAATTCGTCCAACAATCATCAATTACAACCCTCATTTGATCTATTTTAGCCATAAAATCATGTGTTACTCATACACATGATGATGCTACTTTGAAGCTTTGAAGATTGGAGGTGATTCTAACATCCAAGGAGAAGATTTGTTGGTGTCATAGGGCTGATTTTCCACAAGATGTTCATGAAGATAGGTGATCTTAAAGTTGATATTGGTATATCACAAGTTTTGCCATCAAAAATCCAAGCCTTGTTCATCAACCTCATCTTTTCATCACTATGGTGGTATAAGGATCATTCTTCCTATCCTTCTTGTTATTTTGATTATGTAATCTTGTATTTTCTTTTACTTATGTATATGTATATGATGATGAATGATGATTAAAAATATTATGTGGGGATTTGGTGTTGATAGATTTGATAAACATGGTTAAAAAGATAGAAAAACCACATGTAAAAATGGTTAAATCATGGCTAAATTGGGAGGCTGTATAAAACAGTGAATACTCTTATGATAAACTGATAAAATGGCTTGGATAAATTAATATACAGTAAGCTATGAGTCTTGTACACATGTGAGAGTTGGCCATGCAATGAAATCATAAAAATGAGTGAGATATGATCAAAACAAGTTTAGAGTGAAAATCTGACTACACAGTTTTGGACGAATTTTATAAAACACTTAGAAGTTGATTCACCAGTAGCTATAAGGAATAAAATGGAGCAAATATCATATAGTTTCTGTGGTAAAAATTTGGGGTTCTATCTCCATGTAGATATGATCATTTTAGTAAACTAGATTTTTAGGACTGATTTTGTGAAATTAAAGTTTAATACTATTATATAAGCACTCAAATAAATATAGTATAAAATGTGAATTAAAACCCACTAACTTATATATTTCATTTATATATAAATGAATAAGTATAAATAAATGGACATTATATAAAAATGGTAGTTTGGTAAGTTTTATAAGTTATAAAAACGATATACTAAGTTTTACGTCTTTTCGGCTAAAACCGAAAGATTAACGTTTTTGTTAAATAAAACTTAGACGGTTGGATCCGTCTAATGTAAACTTTTATAAACTCACATACTGATATATAAACTTATATAACAAGTAAAAACCGATAAAACCCGAACTTTACAACATATAGAAATTAACGGGCCAAAGTAGCCTTATTGGACTATAAACCCGACTAGTTAGTAAAACAATTATAAACTTATTTATTTGGCTTAACCCATTTGGGCCCAACATATAAAGTATAATACTGATATTAAAAGTGTAAAATGGATCAATATAAGGTAATGGACTTATAATGGGCCTAATGGGCCTTGACAAGTAAAGAAGATGACTAGTGAAACAAGTATAAAAGTTGTCAACACATAACACTATAATGAATGAGTAAAAAAAATGTACAATACCACTTGATTATCATCATATTTATAAAATCATCATATGTATACATAATCGTTATTTTTATAAAGTCATTGTACAAGAGTCTAAGACAAGTATTATTTGTCTAGGTTTCCGTGATTGAAGCACGTACCGTACATCCGAATCGCCGATAACCCGCCTTTCCCAATCAACGTGAGTTCATAGCCTCGCACTCTTTTAAATATTTTTATGAAATATTTTATAAACCCGCGAGGGAGATAACATGTTAGTTTTACTAAAATAGGACACCATTTGTCCCGATTGTTTGTTTATTGATTTGGACCCGAATGATTGTATGACCCGATGAATGATTAAATGACCCGATAGATGAAATGAAATGGATTATTAAAGTTAGGTTATGTAACTAAAAGTCCCATTAGCATGAATTGTGAACTACCGGGATTTGGTAGACGCTTATGCATATAATAGTACTATTTGGGGACGATCACCCCAGTTCGCGCCTTGATGGTTGATCCCTGTCGTGCCACATTGATTGGTAAGCGAATTTATGTATGAGAAGATTTCCATAGCGTGATCTTTGTGACGACACGCTAATTTAGATGGGCAAATTGAGTTTCGGGCTAGCTACCCGTTGTTTGTTGTAGTAAGGTAACAATGTCATGCGGCTTATAATAATCCAAAAATAACGAAATACTGCTATACGCACTAAATTACGATATATTGCCTGACTAGCAATACGGGGTCTTACTAATGATATTATGTTCGTCTTTTGGTTTTTCATAACCATATTCATATAACGGTTTTTATTTAACTTTATACAACGTTATAAAACGTATTGTATGATGTTTTTAACGACAATGGTTCGTATAATGATTTTGAAGGCAAAAGCCTATATTATGATTTTGATAAGGATTTGTATAAAATGACTTTGGCTATTTTATGGCCTATTCCAATGATTTGTACAAAATGATTTTCGGTAATAATTTTATACCCATGTTATATTGATGGATTTTATTCAACTCTATGAATTCACTCGGCGTTATCGCTGACCTTTTCTTTTAACATGTTTTATCTCAGGTACTTGAAGGTAATTCTCGGGAAGACAACAAGAATTCATGGCCCGCACTTACATAATAATTTCCATTCAAATGTTTTGTAAAATTTTATGAAATGACTATGACTTGGGACCTTTGTAAATTTGATATTTATGAATGGAAATGCTTTATTATTAAACGACGCGATTTTTAAGCGTTGTCTATGATGTGAGTAATGTGCTATCCCGTAACACCAACGAGTCTTCCGCTGTATTGAATTGTATAAATTTGGGGGTGTTACACAAGAGCTGCATTTCGAGACGAAATTGTTTCATTTGTAAACAATGTTAAAGCTTGTCTTAGTACTATTGATCAAGATTTGCTTTTGGAAATAGAAGAAGTTAGACGTGTTTTCAATGAAATGGATGATGCTTATGAATACAGTTTACTTGAAATAGAACGGGTGTTACGCCAAAATGATCAGCTTCTGAAGCAAGTGATGTCTCATGATATAGTTTCCGTCTGTGTGAATAAAAGTGTTGATAATGATTCTATTGTGCATAATGTTGAATCTGTGGATAATGTGGTAGTTAGTACTTGTCATAAATCTGATGCTGAATTTTTAAAGCTTCAAGATTCTTATTCTTCGCTTTCAAAAAGTTTTGATGAAATTCAAAAACATTGCATTTCGCTTGAATGTAAACAACAATTTATTCAAGAGCTTTTTGAAACGTCTTTCGAAGGTGTTAATATAAAAGATGCAAATTTTCAAAAGAATTTTAGATTGGATTTACAATCAAAACAGCGTCAGCCAAGTGACAAGGTTGCTAAATTATTGCCGATTGACATAGATAAGTCTAAGGAGCATAATTGTGTGAACGTACTTGAGGCCGCTGAGAATTTTAAACTTGATCTAGATAATCGAGTTTCCAAGATTTTATCCAAAATTGATAACTTAAAACAGAAAAATACACAACTCTTCGATTCAGTAAAGCCCGCATGTGCTAATACCACTACACATAATCAATCATTGATTGAACAATTAAATCAAAAGTCGGTGGAAATATCTGATTTGATGGAACAAATTTGTGATAAAAATCTGGCTTTGGCTGAGTTAAAGGAAACACTTCGTACTCTAAAATGTAAGAATATTATGGATAACGCAGCCACTGTCTCAGCATCGTCCTCTAGTGCAATCAAAAGGAACCTTATCGCCATCACACCACTTAAAAAGGGCCCTAGGACTAAACCATCTCAAACTTTGGTCACTAAATATAAGGTGGAATCAAAACCAACTTCTAATATTCCTGTGTTGCCTTCTACAGGAGTAAGCACCACTACTAAGGCTCAAATATCTAAGATTAAAAGAAACAAGAAGAATGATAAGATCTTGCCCCCATCTAGTAGTCAAGTGAAGAAGAAAGTAGAAGCCCATCCTAGGAATGTTATTTCTGTTTTGAATAAAAAGAATCATGTAGCTAAACCTAAAGGCTCTGTGGTTGTGCAGCGTTCTAAGCCTACTGTGAATTCTAATTTGAAATGTTGGAATTGCAATGAATGTATGTTTTCTAGTCGTCATGATTCTTGCCTTATTGACCATGTGAATGAGATGAATGCCCGGAAAAATGGTTTAGAATGGAAACCGACTGGGAAAGTGTTAACCCAAGTTGGTTGGATGTGGTGTCCCACTAGTAGAACTTTCACTATAGTAAGAAATGCGTGCCCTTTGACTATGATCACTCCCACTACAACAAAGAAAGCGTTCCCTTTAACTAGGAGTACCAAGGCTACCAAAACACAAGCGTGTCCTTTAACTAGGAACACCAACACTACCGTAGGAACCAAGTGCCCTTCAAATAGGTCTACTCCTATTGTAGTGCCCGCTAATAATCCAAAACCTCAGAAAGATGGAACGATAAAACCTGTTAGTGCTAAAACTTACATTAGAAAATGTAGGAAATCTAGGGGTCACACAAATGTTAGCAATTCTGATAATATTATATCTGTACCTACTAACACTCTGGAACCAATAGTTTCCAATGCATTGTCTACTGTTGATGTTGAAAACAGGTGGTCCAAATTGTTCTCTGGTATTTGGACTCTGGTTGCTCTAAACATATGACCGGAGATCGCTCTTAACTCAGAAATTTCGTCAGCAAGTTTCTTGGTACGGTTCGATTTGGAAATGATCATATTGCAAAGATAATGGGTTACGGTGAATATCATATTGGGAATGTTATAATTTCAAGAGTGTATTATGTGGAAGGTCTTGGTTTACAACTTATTTTTTGTGGGAAAATTTTGTGATGCAAACCTAGAAGTTGCTTTTCGAGAGCATACCTGCTTCATTCCTAATTTGGAAGGGGTTGATTTATTGAAAGGTACTCGAGGGAATAATTTGTACACTTTGTCTCTACAAGACATGATGGCCGCTTCTCCTGTATGTCTTCTCTCCAAAGCATCGAAGACTAAGTCATGGTTATGGCATCGACGGTTATCTCATCTTAACTTTGACGCTATTAATCACTTGGCGAAAAAAGAACTTGTTCGTGGTCTTCCTAAACTTACCTTTCACAAGGATCATTTGTGTTCTGCGTGTAGAATGGGGAAAATCACTAAGAAATCATACAAACCCAAGACTGAAGACACCAACCAAGAGAAACTTTATCTGTTGCATATGGATCTTTGTGGACCAATGCGTGTTTAAGGTCTTAGTGGTAAAAAGTACATCCTCGTCATTGTCGATGATTACTCTCCGTTTACATGGGTGAAATTTCTTACAACAAAAAATGAGGCACCTAAATTCATCATTGGATTTCTCAAGATGATTCAAGTGCGTCTCAACACTACTGTCCGACGCATTCGTACAGATAATGGAACCGAATTTGTGTATCAAATCTTGCGTGATTATTATGAAGAAGTTGTCATATCTTATGAAACATCCGTTGCTCGCACTCCACAACAAAATGGTGTCGTTGAAAGGCGAAATCGCACACTTATGGAAGCTGCTCGAACGATGTTAATTTACACAAAGGCTCCATTGTTTTTATGGGCAGAAGCAATATCTACAGTAGTTTACACCCAAAACCGATCACTAATTCGAAAACGCCATGGTAAAACACCTTATGAGCTGCTCCATGGAAAAGTTCCAGATTTATCATATCTTCATGTATTTGGTTCTCTTTGCTATCCAAATAATGATGTTGACAATTTGGGAAAACTTCAACCAAAGGCTGATATTGGTATTTTCATTGGATACGCACCCGCAAAGAAAGCATACCGAATCTACAATCGTAAGTCTCGTAAGATCCTCGAAACTATGAATGTTGATTTTGATGAGCTGACAACAATGGCTTCTGAGCAAAGCAGCTCTGAACCCGCACTTCATGAAATGGGACCCAGTACATCAGTTCTGGTCTTGTCTCAAACAACCCCACTTCATCATCATTTATACCACCTTCTAGGAATGAAGGGGATACGTTGTTTCAACCGTTGTTTGATGAATTCTTTACTCCTCCAAGTATTGTTGCTCCAGAACCTGAGGTAATAGCTCCGGTAACCGAAGTTGTCGCTCTAGCAACCAAAGCACAATCAGATACGTCTGCACCTACAATTGGTCAAGACATACCATCAACGAGTAATTCTCAACCAACACCCGAATCAACTACCCATGTCATGCCTATTGATGATGAAGAGGATGATGATGATCACGATTTGGAATTCACTCAAATGCGTGAACTTCCATTCTTTGGTGTACCAATTCCCTACTCTACTCAAGCCGGGTCGTCCACCTCAGAGGAAGCTCCTAGTACGGTCTACTCCAATCCACGGATTCGTCAACATGACAGCAAGTGGACAAAGGATCATCCTATAGATTCTATTATTGCTGACCCTAATCGTCCGTATCCACACGAAGTTAGTTACAAGAAAATGCAATGTTTTGTCATTTTGATGCTTTTCTCACTGAAGTTGAACCTAAGACATGGCAAGAAGCTTTTACTCAATCCTGTCGGATAGAAGCTATGCAAGAAGAACTTAATGAATTTATACGTCTTGAAGTATGGGAACTTGTCCCATGCCCGGATCAAGTGAAGTTACTCACTTTGAAATGGGTTTACAAGGTGAAACTCGACGAGTTAGGCGGAATATTGAAGAACAAAGCTCGACTAGTAGCTCGTGGATACAAGCAATTATTGGGCATCGAATTTATGGAATCCTTTGCACCTGTTGCCCGTTTGGAAGCTATTAGACTATTCCTCACTTATGCAACCCACATGAATATGATCGTCTATCAGATGGATGTGAAGATGACATTTCTGAATGGTGAAGTCAAGGAAGAGGTCTATGTTCAACAACCGGATGGCTTTGTGAATCCTAGATATCCTAATCATGTGTGCAAGCTTAAGAAGGCTCACTATGGGTTGAAACAAGCTCCACACGCATGGTATGATCTATTGTCACAATTCCTCATTACGTAAGGCTTCGCTAAAGGCAAGGTAGATCCCACGCTGTTTATTCAGAAATGAGGTAAAGATATGATTATGGTACAAATATATGTTGATGATATTATATTTGCTGCCTCGACCCAAACCTTATCCGATGAGTTTGGGAAACTCATGTCTTCCAAGTTTAAGATGTAAATGATGGGCAAGGTATCATTCTTCTTAGGTCTTCAGATATCTCAGAGTCCCAGAGGCATCTTTATCAATCAATCAAAGTATGCCCTTGAATCTCTTAAGATATATAAGATGGAATCTTGCGACCCCGTGGATACTCCAATGGTGGAACGAACTAAGCTTGATGCAGATCCACATGGATTTGCTGTTGATCTGACACTTTATCGTGGAATGATCGATACCCTTCTGTATATCACAGCTAGTCGACCTGATCTTCAGTTTGCTATATGTATGTGTGCTCGGTATCAAACTGAGTTACACATGGCTACTGTGAAACGGATCTTTCGATATCTTAAAGGAACTATTAATCGGGGACTTTTTTATTCGAAGGACTTTTCGATTGCGCTAATGGCATATGCAGATGCGGATCAAGCGGGTTGTCAAGATACAAGGCGTAGCACGAGTGGAACTTTGAAACTACTAGGAGATCGACTAATCAGTTGGGCATCAAAAGGCAGAAAAGCGCTACAATTTCAAGTACAGAAGCAGAATACATAACTATGCCCGGTTGCTGTGCTCAAATTCTTTGGATGATATCGCAATTAACCGACTATGGTCTAGGTTTGAACAAAATTCCGATGTACTGTGACAACAAGAGTGCAATTGCCTTATGCTGCAACAATGTTCAATTCTCCCGGTCAAAGCATATTAACATTCGCTACCATTTCATCAAGGAACAAGTGGAAAATGGAGTGATCGAGCTTTACTTTGTCCGATCTGAGTATCAATTGGCGGATATTTTCATGAAGGCTTTAGATCGCGCTCGAATGGAATTTTTGGCCGACAAGCTAGAATGAGAACTTTCTCGCCTGAGACTCTACAGGAACTGGCAGATGAAGTGAAAGAATAGTGTTGGTAAACTATTCTCCGTATCCTTGGTGATCATTTGTATATATTGTTTATAAATTTTTATCCACAAAAGCAAAATACAACAATATAAAACCATATCAAGACCATAAAAATTGAAAAATATCATAGAAATCCAAAAATGTTTTTACGTTATTTTTCAAAGGCATGTCTTTTGGTACGATAATATTTACAGCCTTAGAAATGTCGATTAATATTGACACGACGCCATAAATAGAGTTCGTACAAAAGTTGTAAATATTTCATAAAACATGCCCATATGGCTTGTAGTTATTTCAGACTGCAACCCGTTTTTCACATTAAAGTCAAGTATTTCTTATGAAAGCTTTGGCTCACAACGGGAATTAACTTTCTCGGGCAAGGGTTACTTTAAAACCTTGTAAGGGATCAAGTTTACTTTATAACTTGGTCTAACACAAATCAATGTACGCTTCAGTGCATTTATTTGTTAAAACAAGAGAAGTCTTGTTTTTATGAAGCTATCATCTCTACAACCATAGCAATCTACAATTGGTATCTACATACTCGACGATGCGACTACTCAACCGACGACTACAGCTCTTTCAATAGAACACGGGTCAACAATTGAGGGGGAGCAATTGTCAAGCATTCAGAATCTTCGATGCCGAACGTGCCAAGCTCACTAATTGGTGTCAAGACAACAATACCAATCGTACACGTGGTTTCAAGAGATGACTTCAGACATGACGAGGCTACCAACATTTGCATACAAGAACCATTTGATCTTATCATATGATGTTCTCATCAATCAGGTCCAACCTTGTCAATTTATTCTTATATGGTGAATATGTGATCATGTTTTACAAATCGGTATCATATTTCATACATTTGGTATCATGAAGATAAAACGGACTTGCATTTTTCTTCCCAAAACCTTTGTTAAAACTTCATTAAATCAATTGATATTAAAAACATCGATTGGGTTAATATTTTTAATATGGGGGAGAAAATGTGATTTAATATGGGAAATTATCACAAATGGTTTGACTTAATGTGTTGGCTCATCCCAACATATGCGAAATGTTTCTGTATATCGTGGCATATGTTAAGGGGGAGCAAAACGGATTTGCATATCAAAATGGATTTTCATGGTGACATATACTTACCCAAAATCCATTTATTTCATGACGATGAAGATTGTGGTGGCATAAGGATGGTAGGATAGGTTAAGTCCAATGATTCTTCTTAAACCGGAGGAATCTTCCCAAGGACAATCCATAGCTAGAAATAGTAGTCCTTAGGAAAGATGGAGAAAGATTGTGAACGTAGTTGAATGCCGACCAAGTACTCAAGTTAGCACTGGAACAATCACAACAAGGTGCTAGTTATGACGTATTGGTAAGCATTGAAGGGGTTGAAGAATGAAAAAGAATTGTAAAGATAAAGGGTGTAAAGAAAGAAGCCATCCTTACAACCTTAGGCATAAACCGGGTCAATACATATGCTATTGAGATCATTTTTAAATGATGCTTGATATTAAAGATAGACATCATGGACCCAGTGATGTAATGCACAACCCATCCCAGCTAACTCAGATATCTCTCAAAAGGTATTTGTTTTAATCTCACGGAGACAACGCATTATCTATTGATTTATTCATACCGAATAAATTGGTATTAAAATGATGGCACTCCTCTCCACCCTCCGATCACTAAAATCCAAAATGAACGATCGAGTCTAGAGCCATTTGAGATCATCAAATATCTCATTAGGACACACTTTCATAATTCCTTGCTTCTTCACACATTGTGAAAAGTAAGAAAGATTTTAAGAGTCCTACGTAAAATCTTCATGATCTTGCCTGAACATCTGAGTAATACGAAGGTATTTACAATGAAGATGGAAATCCTTCTTGAGCGAATATCAAAAAGATCATGGTAGGTGAATTGTGCGATTCTTTATGAATCCAGTTTGTGGCAATTGGAAAGTGATAACTTGATTTTACTCAGGTTAAAATTAACGTTCTAGTGTTCTAATCGAATTGAAAACTGGTTTTAAGTATGACTCGGCTGTTCTTTGGTGGAACAAAAGTGTTGTCGTTGTAGTATTAAAATAAAAGTGCAAAAACAATTGATATAAATGGCTTAAAAGTAAAATGGCGTTAAAATTAATCTAAGTCTAATTAAAAGTAATGGTGCAATATTTAAGAACTTTGAAAAGTAGAATAATTAAATGACTAAAAATAAAAGCGTGACGAAAATTAAAATTAGACAAGAATTAAAATGATAACTTAAAAATTAAACAAGATAAAAACATAAAACAAACACCCAATCGGAATATATTCCGATCAGACTCACCATCGGAATGAACACACACCCCCTATCGGAATGTTGATTGAAAACACCAAATTGGAATATGTCACCTTTTCAGATCGGAATAACCAAACAACCCCAGATCGGAATAATGTTCAGATTGCAAAGTTTCAGATCGAAATCCTGATCGGAATGAGCTATCGGAATACAAAGGTGCAACCTGTCGGAATGTAGCCCAGATCGGAATGTTGCTGGTGAAAAATGGGCAGCACTTCGTCTTAGTGAAGCCTTAAGAGCCGTCGCAATCCCGATCGCAATGTGCGATCGGAACCTTGATCGGAATAAGGGGGTAATTCACTCTAACGCAATCCCGGATCGGAATGCAAAACCCTTGTCCAAAACTGTCACTATCAGAATGTGGTAAAGCAAGCCGTCGCAATGTGTGGAAAACCCTTACTTTCCGATGGATACAAATTCGTAATAAGCACAAGAACTAAATAAGCTATAACTAATAAGCAGTAACAAAATAAACTCAAATGAAACGAAAAAACAAGACAATAAGCTAAAAAGTTAAGACCTTTTCAAAATTAAAAGACGACACTAAATAAAATGGATTTTATAAAGTAAAACTTTTAAGAAAACTTTGAAAACACTTAAACTAAATACCAATTAAGCACACAAGGTTGTCAAACTCGTGGCTTATTTTGTATGTAACTTAAAAAGAAAAGAAAGGACGAAACTTTTAGTTAAATAAGAAAATGGATTAGGCAACAACTTGCTTAATCCGAAATTGTAACCGAATCAAAAAAAAGAAGAAGAGTAGAATGAGATTGATAAAAAGAACTTGATCAAAGATAAGTAAAGATTAAAGAACACAAATTTAAAGAACACGAATTAAAAACTTACTTGGAAATTAAAGGATAATTAAAGTGCAAAACAAGTATTTAAAATGACAAGTAATTAAAGGTGCATAAAATAAAAGTGGAAGAGCTAATTTGTCAAGTTAGCCAACAACATGAAAATGAGATACTAATGGTCTATTTATAGGAGATTAGGGGAGTGGTTAGAGGAAGCTTCCTTTCTTGTTAATTGCACCATTAAGTCCTTCCTTCTTAGTCTTTTGTTAATCTTGGACTTTAAGGACTTTTGGCTCGGGATTTCTTTAAACTCGTCTTTTAATTCTTCAATAAATAAGACTCGAGTTCTTCGGCTTTTGGTAACTTCCGTCTTTTGACTTTTCCTTCGATGAATCTTCAGAATTGGTCTTGGACTTCCGTTCTTTTTGCACTCTTGACTTCTTGACTTCATCTCTCATCTTTTTCTTCAATAAAAGCCCGTAAATGCCGTGTTTTCTCCACTTTTCACAATTTCGTCCTAAATCATAACAAAAACATAAACCACGCATAATTCCGACATAAAAGACATAAAATACACGTTTTGGTCCGGTTATTATTGTAATTAAGTGGTAAAAAGGATGGGTGTTTACACACCTATCAGAAAGCAACAGTGGTTTAATTCTTAACTGAATTTAAACACGTTTCAGGCCTCTACGCAATATCTTAGTGATCTTGCCAGAACAATCAGAGTGATACCTTAGTGTTCACAGTGATGAGTGGAAATCCTTCTAGTGTTAACCTTAAACAGCACTTGGTAGGTAACTTGCAAGATTCAATATGAATCAAGCTCGTGACAACTGGAAAGAAACGATGGTGCGATTCTTTAATGAATCAAACTTGTTCCAGGAATCAGAATTGACGGCTTCAATCATGCGGATAATTTTATCCAAATGATTCACTCTTTACGTTCGCAGTTAGCTTTGGACGGTCGAGTAAAGAGAATGGGTTTACCTGCGAAATCTTGTCAAGGAGATTTTTAATTAAATCTACCTGCCACAAGTACGATATTTTATATCGTCCAACGGTCTTCACCGACCGGAGATAAATGCTACCGAATTAGAATAAAATGTTCAAATCCATTTTGTTCATGTCTACTTATGTTGCGGCATTTGAAGACGGTGGCGTTTCGGAATCCAAGAAGAAGTCGTACCCGCATGCTTATACTTTATGCACTTAATATCTCATCTAATTCAAGAAAGCCTAAAAGTTAAGTCTTCCGCTGTATCGAACGCTGAAGTTTTCAAGAATTACGAAGGTATAAGTATGTCGGACATGGTGTCACGAAGAGGCAATCACAAGTGAAGGATGCACAAGATCAAGGCAAAAGATTAATGCTCATGATTGATATCAAAGATCACTTCAACATATTCACCAGAAAAGAAAAAGAAAAGAAAAATGAAGACTACGAGCTCAAGACAAGCATAGTATGCTAGGTTCATTTTATTATTGTAACTCGGGTAACACCCTTGTTTGGAGTGACCTCCCTTAGGCGGAGATTGTTGGAAATATGTTTTTCGTATTTAGGAAGATTCGGTCACTCCGACAATATATTAAGTAGTGGCTCGTAGTTTAGTTATTCTACATTAAGTAAACAAGGAAAGGCCTAGTCCATGGTTTGTATGGATGGCCCAAACATGTAAGCCCAAGACTATCACAAGTTGGGTATATAAACCCTCTCCTTAGTTGGAGAGGGCCCGGTTCACCTTATTTTTCACATAGTAAGAAAAGTGTTTTCTTTCACTTTCTCTCTCTAAGTGTGTGTGTTCTCATCATCTCTCTATCTCTTTCTCTCTCTAAACATAAGCATAGATTTACATATCTAACAAGGATGACATTTTGCCTGTGCAGATTTATGTTGATGACATTATTTTCGGGTCTACAAACCCAAAACTTTCAAAATGGTTTGAAAAAGTAATGCACAGCAAATTTGAAACGTCTATGATGGCGAACTAAAATTCTTTCTAGGAATTCAAGTTCACCAATCCCCAAGTGGTATCTTTATAAACCAAGCTAAGTATTGTCAAGAGATAATAAAAAAGCATGGTATGACCTCATATGACCCCGTTGGGACACCATTATCAACCACATCGCTAGATGCTGACTTGGAGGGAAATGCCATAGATCAAACGAGATATCGTTCCATGATCGGCTCCCTCATGTACTTGACAGCAAACAGACCCGATATTTCACATGCTACGTGTTATTGTGCACGATATCAAGCACGACCTACTGAAAAGTACCTCAAGGAGGTTAAACGGATGTTTCGGTACCTCAAGAATACCATTCATTTGGGACACTGGTATCCGAGGGAAACCGGTTTCTTTCTAACGGCCTATTCAGATTCTGATCATGCAGGGTGTCTTGATACACCAAAAAGTACTTCTGGTGGTGCACAATTTCTAGGTCAAGATAAGCTTGTGGGATGGTCTTCCAAGAAGAAGGATTGCACGTTACTTTCATCAGCCGAAGTGGAGTATGTGTCTCTATATGCGTGTTGTGCTCAAGTTCTATGGATGAGAACATAACTCACGGATTATGGCTTCCACTTTGATAAAGTACCTATGTACTGTGACTCAAAGTCGGCCATAGCCATCTCCTGCAATCCGGTACAGCATTCCTGCACGAAGCACATTGATGTCAGATACCACTTCATAAAGGAACAAGTTGAAAGAGGTATCGTTGAACTATACTTTGTTAGAACGGATTACCAATTAGCCGACTTATTTAAGAAAGCTTTGTCGAAAGATAGGTTTGAGTACCTCGTTAGGCAAATTGGTATGAGATGTTTGACTCCAGCAGACCTGGAGATTCTGGCAAAAGTGCCTGCTTGAATTATCAATCAAACATCTACTTGTAAATATCTTTGAAAAAGCAAAATACAAAAATATAAAACATATAAAAGCAAAACACAAAATTAAAAATCTTTGAAAATCCAAAAATATTCTTCTCGACATGTCTTTTAGTATCGATATATGGACGTGCCTAGAAATGTCGCTCAATAACGACACGGGTGTGTACATAAAGCTCGAATGAAAGTTGTAAATATTTTTAAAAAAATGTCATTTCTTCTTTTCATAAAGGAAAATGTCTATTTTGGACAATTTTTCCAATAACGGGTAGAGCAATCTATCTTGGGTTGAGCTTATCACAAAACATTCAACGTTTTGAGCTCATCACAATGGCTTGTAATCACTTTCAGATTGCAACCCGGATCTATATTCACGGGGGAGTGTACGATTTCGTGCTCTTACCCTCAGCAAAAGAAGAGAAATCTTGTTACACTTGTGTGGATTCATCAAGACATTCAAAGTCTATGAACTCAAGTTTATGCTTTATAAAAACCTCTTCGCCAAAAAGAAATAGGATTTTTCAAAAAGCGTTGAACACAATCTTTTCAAGAATTTCTCAATGATTATTCAAAATCTTTCAAAAAATGTGTGTTCAACAACTCCCATCCCCAAAAAGCGAAATGTGGATCACATCCTCACAATGACAATTCAATTGAATCAATTTTTAAGGGGGAGCATTTCAACTTCATGCAAAGATTGACACATCTTTCTCCCAAAAAAATTCAAGACTATTCTTTCAAAATATATTTTAATCAAATTTGGTATCTCTAATATCAAAAGATTTTATATATTAGAGATAGGGGGAGAAAATATGATTAAAGTGTGATCTTATATAAGACTCAAGCACTTTAACTCTTACCTACATGTGTGAAACACTTTCAATTATCGATGCACATGTGAAGGGGGAGCATTTCTAAAACGACAAAACTAGCAAGGTGTTAAATGTTTTTCAAACACTTTGTTAGATTTTTAAAAAAGTGGTTTTATGGTTACGATCAAATACCCACAACATCTTTAATCCACGACGTTATTGGTTTCAAAATGGTGGTTAGGTTTAAGTCCTATGATCCAACCAGAACCGGAGGGATCTTTCCAGGGACAATCCAATAGATTATTAGAAGTCCTTAGGAAAGATGGAGTAGAATTTGAATGTAGCTGAATGTCGACTAAGTACTGATGCTAGCACTGGAACAATCACAAAAAGGTGCTAGTAATGATGTCTTGGTAAGCATTGAAGGGGTTGAAGAATGAAAAAGAAATGTAAGGATAAAGGGTGTAAAGAAAGAAGCCCTCCATACAACTTAGGCAGCAACCAGGTCAACACATCATGAAAACAACTCATCATGGACCCAATGATGTAAACCACAACCCTTTCCTAGCTACTCAGGCTTCTCTCAAAAGATGTTTGTTTTATTTTCACGGAGAACAACATGACTTCTATTAGCTTTCTCATTCCGAGATAGTTGATATTGAATAGGTGGCATCTGCTCCAGCCTCCGACCACTAAAAGTGCACAAATCGAGTCTAGAGCCTAGAGATCAATGAAATCCCATTAGGACACGCGGAATGACGATAAAGAGAGTCCTACGCCATATCCTTGTGATATTGCTAGAACACTCATAGTGATACTACTTAGTATTCACAATGATGAGTGGAAATCCTTCCAGTGTTAACATCAAACAACACTGCGGTAGGTCATATGTAAGATTCTTTATGAATTGAACATGTGTAAAACTGAAAAGCTACAGTGGTTTGATTCGGAATTGATTCAAACTCGTTTCAGGTTTCTACGCAATATCTTTATGGTCTTTCCAAAACATTCAGAGTGATATTCAATAATATTCACAGTGACGAATGGAAATCCTTCTAGCGTCAACCTCAAACAGCGCTACGGTAGGTGACTTGCGAGATTCTTATGAATCAAGCTTGTGTCAACTGGAAAGCAACAATGGTAAGATTCTTTATGAATCACACTTGTTCCAGGAATTTGAATTGAAGACTTTAATCAAGCGGATATTTATCCAATTGATTCACTCTTTATGTTCGCAGTCTTGCTTTGAGACGGTCGAGTAAAGAGAACGGCTAGTACAACCGCGAAACCCTGTCAAGGAGATTCTTAATTGAATCTACCTAATCACAGGTACGATATTTAATATCGTATAACGGTCTTCACCGACCGAAGGTAAAGCGCTACCGATTTAGGACGAATGTCAAAGCCATTCAGTCCGTGTCTATGTTTTGTCTCGAGAAGGTGGCGTCACGGTGTACTCAGCAAAGTCAAAGATTCAAAACCACATACTCATGCCTAAAGACATATTCAACAATTAATAGCGTGAGAATGTGGATAAATACACAAGATCGCAAGATGGCTAAGACAAGTCAAGGATGATTTGAAGATCTCTAGATCAAAAAAAACAAAGTCGAAAGACAATGACAAAGGCTCAAAGATCACAACATGAAGAAACAAGACTATTATTACACGTTCAAGACTCATTTATGACGAGATTAGTAATCTCTACAATTCTCCAAATGAAAAATGGTAATGACCTCTCATAAAGGATAATGACCTCTCATTGGGGGAGATTGTTAGCCTCAAAATATTGAGTCAAACAAGAATGCTCGGTCATATGTTAATTATGTATCGTATATTAGAACGTTGTAATATGTAGTAGATTAGTCGTGTTATACGGGCTTAACTTTAGGCTAAAGTTCATTCATAAGTAACTAAAGCCCAAAAGGAAAGCCCGGCCCATTAGAATATAGTCCATAAGCAAGCCCGCATGTGGGTGGACTATATATACCCTTCCTAGCATGTTAGGAAGGGTGTTGGTCATTTCATTTTTCTCTTTCTAATCTAATCCTCCAAAAGTTCCAACCATTTTCTCTCTACTTTCTCTCACTACTTTCTCTCTCTAAAATTCATCTTTTATCTACCTTTCTTTCTTGTTTAATCATCATAATCTATGGGACAACACGTACATACTCATTTTTGTTATTTTTCCTTATTATATTATAATATCCAAATAAATCGTGTTTAATTTTCCTAAATTAAACACACAGCAATCATTTTACTATATTGTAGATATCCCATTATTGTTTTTGTTTTTCTTGTGAATATTATTAATATACTGTATTTACGTAGAACAATAAATATACAAGTACTCCAAAAGCGTGAAAACGCAACCTTAATTTCGATTTCATCACTCAATTATTGTATTCGAATCCAAAGCAAAAGTTTAGAAGGCAAAATAGATAAATACTTTCGGGAGGCTTAATATCAATTAACACAAACTATAAGGTGGGTATAAGGCGGTTGTATTTCATGACCTAAAGGAAAAAGGCTCTTAAGTGCTTAGCGCTGCCTTGTTTCCTCCGCTTGCTTGTGCGTGTTTTGAGAAAGAGGGTTAATCGAGGGTTTGCCGCCCAAGTATTATCTTCGTATATTATATTTTCTTGTGTTTTCAAGATTAAACCCTCTTGAACATTTTGGTGTTCCACCAACGTTCTAAAGTCATCGAAGTCGTTCACTCCACGTGATCGTTTTCATTCTTTGAGGCTCCTTTAATCGAGAAATCGATTCGAGGAGAGATTTATAGATTTGAGTCTACGTAATACAACAAAAATACAAAAAATTTAAAAAACAATCAAAAACCAAAAAAATGAAAAATCGAAAAACCGCAAAAAGAATCTTCTTTGCTACCCCCATTCTACGCTTAGTGCATGCGCACTAGATCGAAGGATTATTCTAATTCTTGCGACGCTTCGAATCGACGCAATTTTAATCGAAGGAATCGACGACGTAGACGAGATTTAGAAACCGACGTTCCTAATATCGTTGTTGAAGAGACCGTAGACGAGATGGCCGACAATCGTCCGATGATGGAATTGCTCCAAGCGCCCAACGAGGGTTACGGAGACGCGATCGTAATTCCCGCTATCTAAGCGGAGAATTTTGAGATTAAGAGCGGAATGCTTTCGTTGATTCAAGCTACGAAGTTTCGAGGTCGTGAAGCCGATAATCCTCACGACCACATTCGGAATTTTGATCGTCTTTTGGCCACAAGCAAGTTTAAAAACGTCGACACCGATGTCGTCAAGCTTATGGTTTTTCCGTACTCACTCGATGGTGCCGCCAAGGATTGGTACGAGAAAGAGCCACCTAATTCGATAATTACGTGGAAGGATCTCGTCTCCAAGTTCGTTAATCATTTTTTCCCACCGTCTAAGACAACGTTTTCAAAAACGAGATTACGAGATTTGAACAAAAACCGAATGAATCTTTTAGAGACGCGTGGGATCATTTTAAGGAATTGCTTAGGCAATGTCCTCACCATGGATTTTCCGAGTTGCACCAAATCGATATTTTACAACGGTCTTAGTTTTCAAGAACAAGATTCGTTGAATTCCGCCGCCGGTGTCAACTTTTTGTACAAGACTCCGAAAGACTCTTTAATGATTATCGAGAATCGATCCAAGGTTACCAACTCCGCAACGCACCGAGTGTTACCAATGTCGCCAATGTTAGTAATTCTAATCGCGACATAGAGAGAGTTGATGCGAAAGTCGACAAGTTAACGAATGTGTTTACGTCTTTTCTCATGGAAATGCAAAAGAAGACGCTCCCGCTACGGTGAAGCGGTTGAGACATCGTGTACGTTTTGTGGTAGACCTCATAATTATTACGACTGTGCGGCTACGGATGGCCAAACGTCGAATGTGAGTGCGTTAAACAACAATTTTTCAAATCAAAATCAAAATAACGACGGTCCATCGCAACAAACTGAACAACAACAATCAAGGCAACAATTTTCAAAACCGTAACAATTTTCAAGGAAATTATCATGGTAATCAAGGTTATAATCAAGGTCAAAATTTGAATTGGCAAAATCGAGGTTTTAACAACAACAATCAAAACCGGAATTTTAACAATGGGCAAAATTTAAATTTTTCGAACAACGCTAATCAAGGAAACAATTTTCAAAGGAATCAAAACCAAGCTTTCAATCAAAACTATAATGGCTCAAATGATTTTCAAAATTACGTTAAATCAAATGACGCTAATTTGAAGAGATTTGAAACGAAAATTGGTGATATGAAAAACGAATTTTCAAACACGTTGAGAGGGCAAAAGAATAAAATTGAACAACGACAAATCGACATAAAAAAGATGTTTTCGGCTATTATGAACAAAGCCTCGGGTGCTTCGTCGAGTTCATTACCTAGTGACACCGTTGCAAATCCGAAGGAACAATGTAAAGCCGCCTCGTCTCGTGGAAAAAGTCGTGTGATTACCCCTAACCTTGATGGATTTCGAGTAGTTCCTTCTTCTCAACCCTCGACTTATAAGACGTCTTCTTGTTCTAAAGTCGATGGGGTGAACGTGGCGACCAAGGAAAAGAGTGCACACCCTCGTGTACCTCAAATTCCATCCACTGTTCAAAAAGAGAGCTTTATCGACCTTACCAAAGTAACCCTTGAAGAAACTTGTGCATCGATCCTTCTTAAAAAACCCAAAAGGCATATGCCGAGAAAGGAAGAGGATCCGGGCCAGTTTCTACTACCTTGTGATTTTTCCGAGATTGAGGTGCTAGCATCAATATCATGCCTCATTCTCTTTAGAAATTGATGAGATTGCCTTCACTTACCCCCATGAACATGACAATCGAGCTTGCAAATTGTACACCACTTATACCAATTGGAATAGCCGAGGATGTCTATGTCAAAGTTGGAAAGTTTGTTTTTCCCGTGGATTTCGTTATATCCGATTACGAGTGTGACCCTAAATGTCCCATTATTTTAGGCCTGACCATTTTTATCAACGGCTCGAACCGTAATCGACGTCCATGAGGGGAGACTTACTATGAGATATGGGGAGGAACGAATGGACTTTTTCGCAAATAAATCCCAAGTGTCCAATGATCATGATAAAACCGAGGTTTCAAAACCTAATGTTTCAAATTCTAATGATTTCAAAATGTTAACTTTAGCGGAAAATATGAGGCTTAATGCATGTTTTGAAAGAATTAAGAAGAACGGTTTTAAAGATGATGATTTTAATGATAAAGAATACGTGTACCTAATTCAAAAGGGTATGCGTAGATTTATGGACGAAAAATCACTTTGGGATATATTGGGCGAAACAAGTGAAACACCAATTCTGAAAGGCGACGTTAGTGCCATCACGACAATGACCAAAATGGACTCGTCTTCACCACCTTCGAATGATCACGTCTTTGAGGCTTCAACTTCTAACTCCATCGAAGTGCCTCCGTTTCCTAGCCCAACACCCGTTGAGGCTAAAGTTTTTATCGACATCGATCCTCTCGTCTTAGAAAAGTCACCTAAGCATAGTCATTCGACTTGTAAGACCATGGTTGTGAGTGCTCACATCGACTCTTTCTTTGACGATGACGATGGCGATTTTTCCGAGATTAATCACGTACTTCAAAATCCACATGCCATTTTTGAGGATTCTCCTAAAAAGACCTATTCTCATGTGAAGTACGATGATTACAAGTTTGATCCCGAGATCGAGGAAATCATTGAACGAGAGCTAGCTCTTTTGCCTCCACTTCCACCTACAAGTGAGGTCGATCTTTACAAATTCAAGGATGAACTTAATGAGTTGGAACGTCTTATTTTCGATGACGGACCAACTCATGTGACCCAAAATATAATTCTCGAGGAGTTACCTAATCAACACTCCTCAAATGAGAATTACGTTTACCACATTCGTGAGGATTTAACTTATTAACAATCCTAAAAAATGAATGATGGTTTCGAGCTTGATTGTGATCTTTTCGAGAGAGTTTCTAAAATAACCAAGGAGGGGACTGACAAACCTTGCTTTGACAATACCATCTATGGTAAAGAAATCAATGAGATCAACGCTCATAAGGATGACGAATATGTAGACCCCGAGGGGGCGGTGTTCTTTGTTGATCGACGTTTTGAGAACTTATACAATCCACCACCCCTTAATCGCGACTTAAATATGAGGATTTTTAGCGTGACTAATTTTGAATTTGAAACGCCAAATATTCTTGACATCATAAAATCGGGTTTTCATAGAGAGTTTTTAGACGATGTAAAAGGAAAGGATTTTAAAATTGATTTAAATTTTTTTCTACAAGTTTAACTCCGTCATCACATCGCTTTATGAGTGCTACACCTCGTCTACTCCTTTTGACGACGGTTGCTGTGGATCTAGTGTGGGGGAAGCCCCTTATGTTCCCTCACATTTCTCCACCAAGGACGAGATTTACGATCCCGGAATTGCTTGTAAAGGGAAAACTCGGTCTTCTACCAATGCAATAAATGGAAATCTGATTCATTTGCTTGGTGTGAGTCTATCTCGAGTAGCTCATAAATTTGACTTACCCATTGCCCCACCTTTCTACTTCTCATCTATTTCTTCTACCCCTTTGGGGTTTTAGCACGTGTTGTAGTAGCGTTGTTTCGTCTTTAATCCGAAAACGAGGACGCTATCTTTGACCCCGGTATACGTTTATCGGATTTTTAAAGTACTCCACGTACTTTTGGGCATTGTTTATCATGTAAGCCCCACCAAAAATGACCATACCATGATTATCCCAAAATGATCACATTTATGGGGATTCGAGTCGAGCTTTTGACTCGGTTATAAAAAATAAGGTGCCTTGTGGGGGATTCTCATGCTTATGCTTGTAAATATTATCATTTTAAAATAGTGTAACGACGGGACTTGTGATCTTCCAACCTTTGTTCCGTGGTTGTTTGTGATTGTGATTCATTAGGTTCATCGTCATCATTGAAGCCTCTCGTGTTCATTTTATGGATCACTCGAC